>APFE030002919.1:0-14071 GCA_000404065.3 Pinus taeda
AATTAATATAATATTAAATTTTATGATAACACCGTCACTGCCTACTTTCTCCAGTACTGTGACACCGTTACTTCCGGTTTCGTTCAGAAGATGAATTCGAAAATGCGCGATGGATAAGACCTGGGATTCTTCAACGATATCACTGGCAAGTCTGTCGATGAGCTTTGGAGTGATTACAAGGCTAAGTATGGAAATTGATCCTCAGCCAAATTAGTGGATTAAATGCTACATCATAACTACTCAAATACAACATCCGTATGGTTAACTTTCATTAAGACGATCACGATAATTAATATTCATTAAAATGTTTTCACCAGTTTTGGTTTGGCATATTCATTAAATATGGTTTAATCAGTGAAAATTGTCACACTTCGTGATATAATTTTTGCGTTTAATAGACGTAACTTTCTTATTTTAATAATAAGTATTTTTCATTTATGTTATATAGTATTTTTCATTTATAGTTTTTTCTTTTAATATATAAGTATTTTTCATTTAAATATATATAGTATTTTCAATGATATAATCAAAAAATAAATTTTAAGTATATAATTATTTTATTTTAACTATATAATTAAAAATAATTAATATTAGTAAATTTAAGTTTGATGTTTTTAAATTTTTGGATGTTTTTGAAATATGTTTTTCAGATTAATTACATTATTAGGATTTGGTCAACGTTTCAAGCCAACTAATGTGATTTATCCTCAAGACAAGGTGAGAAATCAATCAATCTGAAGGATGTTGTTATTCTCGAAATCGAAAATGGCTTTAGCTCCTTGTTTTAAGTTTGGCTTTGAATTTTTAATTTTTTTAATGTATTTATTTAACTATATCCCCAACCATCACTTAATATTAGATTTTATTTCATATAATTTGATGTTAGTAATTGCTAATATTTATTGAAATATTATTTTTCAAAAACTAATTTTTCTAATGGTCTCTTTATTTCTCTTTATTTAATTTTGTGCATTAATCTACCTCTTCATCTTGTCCTGACCATGAACCACATTGAATGGTTCCAAATGTGTCGGCAAAACTTCTCTTATGTGATTAGTACTGAAAGAATTTTATTAGTAAAATTATTTTATATTTGAGGGCAAGTTATATTGTTTTTAATCTTTGTAAAAAAAATTGTAAAAAAATTATAATTTTTTAATTAAAAATTAAAAAAAAAAAATTTATTTTATATTTTTTAAATTATAAAATTTCTTGAGTTTTTACTGATTTTTTATAAGCTTGGTGAACCACATTTATCATGTCCATATATCACCCGACCAGGAAGGAAATGACTGGTGACTTCACATCAATGACATTGCCTATCCAAAATCTACAAACATTTTTTTATTGATGAATTAAAATTGTTTATTTGAATAATTTTGTGATTTATTTAATAAATGGTCAGATTTATAACTAAAGTATAAAATCTAAATCTAAAAAATTATATAAAATTGATAACTATGTATATATTACTAAATAAAGTTGACATTCGTATTTCAAAATTATTTATTTATTATGCAAATATAATATTCCTCATTTATCTTGATAATTTAGTACCTACAATTATGATCTAAATTGAATCTTAACGTACTCCATTCACATCATTGCCACCTTTGTCTTGAAACACAATTCTCGATGGAGGTCTCTCGCAGTTCGTGGATATGTCCATGGCGAACCGCGATATGATTTTTCATAGCTTCAGTGAGTCATTTAACATTATCTTTCAGTCAACGAATTGTCTAATCTACGCATCCAAGTAGAGTAATAGTTTGATATCATTTAAAGCTACGTAATATTTTAGTATTCTCGTTCAAGTGAAGTTTCCACTTTGTAATGAACAAAATATCATGTTAGTTGTGAAAAAAAAATTGTTGCAACAAGATTTACGAGTTTCAAAGTAACCGTGTTCTAAGTTTGTTTGTTAGCTTTAGGTATAGGGTTTAAGAATTTAGTCCTGTGAATACAAAGAACTTTGGAGAGTTGAAAGTAAATCTGTAATGAATGGAACTGCACCGTAATCTCCGTCGAGGCACTACAAATAATACCGTTGCGGAGGAGCATTCGGCTCCGGCTGAGGTTGAGAACCATAACACTTTTTCATTACCTATGGTGGATAGTACTATCACTGGCGCTGAACGTAATAAATCTAACGAAAATTTTTGCATAATTGTTGGAGCTCTCCCTATCGAGGGTTTGCTCACAAATGGGAGAAAAGCCATGGTTACCGATCAACATCCCTGTAATGGCGAAGTTCAGGTTACGATGCAAAAGGTTATGGAAAGCGCCTTTGCCAAATACCATGGTTGATGCAGAAGCTCTGTTTGAAGATACCTGCATATGCAAGAATCTCTTTTAGATCTCAGTCAAAATGGTATCTTGATACTCTTTGATTTTTTTGCGTATGATCTACAAATCTCATAAGGGACCTCGAACTTTTGTTAGATCTCAAATCAAGGTTTCATCAAGCGTTTCAACCCCTCTTTTATGAAGGTAAGAAATTAGATGATACTCTTCCCATATCTTATTATCATATTTGTAAGGATTCCACTGTTCTTTTAGCTCTTTACCTGCGAGGGGCTGATTAGGGGAAACCGAGGGGGTGCTTTGGGGAAACCCTCCTCTGCCCATGATTTTTCATACAAATACCTAATTCATAATCATACTCCTAAAGGTGTTCATCCTCCTCCGACTCACCCTCAACCTCTAAAGCAGTCCCTTCTCACGATCTACCTAGTTCATTTATCATGGATAGGTCAGAGGATATTCCCGAAGTTGACACTTCCCGTCTAGATCTGGAAGATCTCCATGAGCTAATGGCGGAGAACGACTTTATCTACTGCTTCAACTGGTTGTGGCCTCAAACATTGGATCATTACAAATGGATACACTCTAATCGAACCCACTCCTACAAGGTTCTCTTATGTTCAAAGGGCTTCTTCATAGTTTTGTTTCTCTCCAGGAATATTACCAAAGTGTTCTATCTAAGGGCCTATAGTTCTAGGGAAAAGAAAGGTTATTGATGACCCCTTGGTTCCTAGACTTTGACCCCTCTACGGTAGTAATCACAAAGCTCCCCATTTGGGTCTGACTTCTAAACTCACTAGCACATCTTTGGCATGATTCAGTGTTTACAAGCATATGAAGCACCTTGGGTCGCTTACTAGGCACAAATCTAACATGAGGCCGAAATGCATTTTACGCTTATGGTAGGATTTGTGTTGAAATCGACATTAGTAAAGGCTTTCATCGTAAAATCAACATCAAAGTAGGCTATTTCTACTAGATCCAGCACGTGAACTATGAGAACCTCTGCCCTCAAATAGGACACATATAGAACTCATGCACTCTAAAGCTAGTCAAACGGAAAACTAAATCGAAGGCTTGGAAGCCATGTAGCCTACCCCTTATGGAGAAAGAGGACTCCTTATCTTTAGATAAGGAGGAAAATGAATCACATGTTGAAATGATCTCCTAAGATGGGGACCAAGAGGAGAGTAGGAGAATAAAATTTTAGAACTTTGCAAAAAAGTACACAATACTCTTGTTCCATTAGGAGCGATAAAGTAAGCTTGTGAATCAGTTTCCTTGGAATTTGAAAATGATGAAATAGAATATTGTCAGGAAATTCTTCAGCAATCCATGGTTACTCCTGCATCGAATGGGTGTGAGAAAGTAACCAAAATGAAAAGGAAAAAAATTAAATCCAGAAACTAGCCCCAAGTTAGGCGATAAACTTTTGTTTTTTATTTTTGTTTTTGTTTTTGTTAGTCTATTTATTTTTGTTAGTCTTTTTGTTAGTCTATCTCTGTGAAAACCCTGCCTTGAGGTGGGTGTTGTAAAATCCATGTAAGCTCCTTTTGATTAGTAAAATTCTAATAATAATAATAATAATTGAGCAGAGAGGTTCATTCTACAACCCAGTATGAGGGGATGTGTAAGTTTTTCCATCCATCTATGCCCCTTTAAATAAAAAATTAAAATTAAAATTATGTTCTAAATAGAAAAATAATGTCGGCTATCCTTAAAAAAAACGAATATGCTATTAAGAAAAACGTGTGGATGAGATGTTTAAATCTTATACTTTTAAAACATATTTCAACAAGAGATTTATATAAACTATTTGAAGATCTACGTTAACTAATTTATGTGGATATCAACTTCATATATATTTATATATAGAAAAAAAAGTTTTCACATCGTATTTAGCACTCCAAAAGAAATATGTGGATGAGATGTTTAAATCTTATACTTTTAAAACATATTTCAACAAGAGATTTATATAAACTATTTGAAGATCTACGTTAACTAATTTATGTGGATATCAACTTCATATATATTTATATATAGAAAAAAAAGTTTTCACATTGTATTTAGCACTCTAAAAGGTTTGCACGTGAAGAAATTTGATCCCTTTGAACCCATGTTAGATCCATACTTAAGATAAATCTCTGCTAATAATTAATATATAAAACTACACATAAAAATATTACAAACATATACATGGTTTAGCATAAATTTGATCCCTCTAAACCAATGTTAGATCCATACTTAAGATAAATCTATGCTGGTAATTAAATATATCATGTTACACATAAAAATAGTACAAACATATACATGGTTTCATACTAAACGATATATCCTGTTTCCAATACTAATTTTTCTTTTCAAATTTATATGACATCTTTTAAAATGAGGTTATCTAATGTTACATCAAAGGCTGGCATCAAATTCTAATGTCTATACAGGCTTTCAAGTAACTATTTTCAAATTAAAGACTTGTTGATAACTATTTTCATTCCCATGCATTATTGTATAAATGGTTTGTTATATGAGAATAAACCAGCCTAAATCCATCTTAACTCCGGATCTATAAGTGCCAAGAAGGATCAAATATCTCGAGGTGAAAACCTCTTTTTTGAGTGCAAAACTTGAGGAAAGGTTTGCACCTCAAGAGATTTGATCCATCTCAGCACTTGATAGATCCGTAATTAAGATGGATCTACGCTGGTTTTAGTCATGTGCGGCCAAGGAAAATCTATCGAAGATATGATTAATTTGATCAATAATATCCAAATATATCCAATATTAATATAATCATTTTAAATATGCTAAATATGTCAGAGATAGCCAAGGAAAATCTATCGAAGGTATGATTAATTTGATCAATAATATCCAAATACATCGAATATTAATATAATCATTTTAAATATGCTAAATATGTCAGAGATTATTTTAATTTTAAATTTTATTAGTTACCTCAATTAGTTGAGATGATAAATATTGTTAATAACTTTAATGATGAAATAAAAATTTTGAATGCAAAGTGACAATGTAATAGTGTTGAATGATAGAAAGTGTGAATAATAAGAATGTAGTCAATTACAATTAGTCTTTATTGTGATCAATATCAAACTATTTTCTTTTACTATTCTTATTATCACCCTTATTAGTTTTTTCATCTCTTCATAATGATTATATGAAAAGGACAGTTGAAATCATAAACCATTTAAATGCTTACCTCGTGTTGTTGTAGTAAACATCATACCTTGTCTCTCTTGCTCTCCAATATTAATAAGTTGAATTACTATAACACAAAAATCAATGTACATTACCAATATTTTTTTGCGCTTACACTGAAATCAATGCACATCATTAATCCAATCACTTTAAAATTAATGTAACATTATACATCCAATTACATCAAATCGGAAATCAACATCTACACTAAAATCAATGCATGTAATGCAGGCAATCAAATAAGATTAGAAAACAACTTCTACACTAAAATCCATGCATCTAATGTAAACAATCAAATAAGATTAGAAACCCACATCTACACTCAAATCAATGCATCTAGTACAAGTAAGATTATAGAATTAGAAACCAACAACTACACTCAAATAAATGAATTTAGTGCAAGCGATCAAATAGGATTAGAAATAACCATCTACACTGAAACCAATTCATTTAGTGAAAGCAATCATATAGGATTAGAAATAATTTACATTGAAATCAATCCATCTAGTGAAAACAATGAAATATAATCAGAAATCAACATCTACATTGAAATCAATGCATCTTGTGCAAGAAATCAAATAGGATTAGAAATCATCATATACACTAAAATATATGCATTTAGTGCAAGAAATAAAATAAGCTTAGAAATCGTCTACATTTAAATCAATGCGTCTAGTGCAAGAAATCAAATATTATTAGAAATCAACATCTACACTAAAATAAATGCATCTAGTGCAAGCAATCAAACATGATTAGAAATCTCCATCTGCAGTGAAACCAATATATCTAGTGAAAGAAAAAAATTTCTCTCTCTCCCCACTCCATATATATCTATATCTCCCTATATCTCTCCTTCTTTCTCTCTATCTCATCACCGCAAACATAGATGCTCTCTCACTCCATATTTATCAATACCTCTATCCCTCTGTCTCTTTATCTCTCTCTTCTTTCTTGTCTTCACCTTCCATCAATATCTGTATCTACCTTTGTCTCTCTATATCACCACCAAAACATACATTCTCTTTCTCCAAACTATATATCTATCCCTCCCTCTTCTTTTCCCTCTCCCTATCTCTCACCCCTTTATCTCCCTCTCCCCCGCTTCTCTCTCTTTCCTCCTATTGTCCTCTCTCACTCTCTCTCCATCTTCCTTATCACTCCCTAACTCTCTCTCCACCTTTCTCACTCTATGTATTTTTTCTTACCTCCCTCTTTCCCCCCTTCCAACTTCATATCTCTTTCCCTCCAGCTCTCCACTCTCTCACATCCTCTCTCTTCCTTCATCTCTCTCCTTTTCTCTCTCACCTCTCTCTCTCTCTTTACCCTTCAAACTTGTTACTATATCCGTCCCTCTCTCCTTTTTCCCACCCTTGTCTCCATATATCCTTATTTTTATATTTATCTTACCCCCAAACACACACACTCTCTCTCTATCTCTCCCTTTTCACTCCCTCTATCTCTCCACTTCTCACTCTCTGTGTCTTTCTTCTTCCCACCCTCTCTGCTCCTCTCTCTCATTCTTTTTCTCTCTCACTTTCTCCTCTACCTCCCTCTCTCTACCCCCATCACTCTCCTCCTCTCTCTCTCCTTCCTCTCTCTCCATTTCTCTCCTACCTCCCTCTCTCTTCCCCAATCTCTCTTTCTTCTCTCTGCCCCATCCTCTCTCTCCTCTTCCCCCCCTCTCTCTTCCCCCCCTCTCTCTGGCCCTCTCTCTCTCTCTCTCTCTCTCTCTCTCTCCAACTCTGTTACTTTATCCCTCCCTCTCTCATTATCTCTCCTTGTCTCTACCCTTCTCTCCTTTTCTCCTTATTTTTCTATCTATCTCACCCCTAAACATACACACGCTCTCTCAATCTCTCTCTTGTCACTCCCTCTCTCTCCACTTCTTACTCTATGTATTTATTCTTCTCTCCCTCTCCCCCCCCTCCATCTCCATCTCTTTATCCATCCCTCTCTCCTCCAATCTCTCAAATCCTCTCTCTCCCTTCCTCTCCTACCTTCCTGTCTCTTCCCCCTTCTCTCTCCCTCTACCCTCCAATCCTCTCATTATCTCCCTCCCTCTCTCCCCTCTCCATATTTGTGTCTCCATCACCATCTCTTACCCTTCTCTACGTCTCTCACTCCTCTCCCTCCCTCTCTCTTCATTCCTCCTCTCCCTTCTCCTTTATTTTATCTCAATCTCTCCCTTGTGACTCCCTGTATTTCTCCACCTCTATCACTCTATGACTTTTTTCTTCCCTGGCATATATATCTAGAGTTAATATATATCATCCCGATATAATTAATAATATATTATAATTTATAACAAATTTAATGTTGTATTTAATAAAAGTTATTAAATTTTAAAAATATTAATATTATATATATTATATATGAATAATTTAATTATTAATAATAATAATAAATAATAATATTAGGGTTAAAATGTTTTTTTTGCATGTTATTAATAACAATTTGGCCCATCCTAGATGCGGGTCGTTAACAAGGACAATGAGGTGGCAATTGAATGGAATGGCATGTGGCTAGACCACATGGCCTTCCGTAGTCTAGCACAGTGGTCTAAAACTGACATTAACAACAGCCATAAATGGCATTTAAGGGGGCACTGTCTCCAACCTGTAAGCAACCACCCACCTCGGCTCTGCGTAAACATGAATTCCAGGGATAATTTTACTGTTGCACCTGTCCATCATCCTCTGCCACTGCAATGCCTTGCCCTCAAGCCACTACAAGACCCTGCTCCTGCACTACCACCAGGAGACGCTGCCCCTCCTCTACTGCATTGATTTAGGCCTGGGAATTCACTTTACCCAGAGCCTAGCTTGCCATTTTGTTTTGCACTCAGCCTCTACTGCTAGTCCCTCCGCTGAGCAGCTCGGATATTCGACTGAGCCTCTGCATCACTCTGAGCCCAATCCCGAAAGAAATTCTCATAATTCTAGAGCCAACATGCCGAGAACGCATCATCGTATGCATAGTCGCAGGGGCAGAAGCAGAGGAAGCTTGAAATGTCCCCATCATTCTCCAGTTTCTGAATCCACTTCCTCTCTGCTTACTGGGTGCTACCTCAACACCCGTAGTGGAAGAGGTCGCCCTCAATCTTACCGCCTCCATTCTACGCCCCCTGCCTCACCTCCCAGTGGCATTCCTTCCATTTCCGCTTCGTCTCCCAGAGGCACTCAACCCAACCCACAACCACATCTCCAGACTGCCCAATTCACATTTCGCTCATCCCTGAACAAACCCATCATCACTACCACTATCCCCATTTTCTTTCACAACACGGAGCAAGCAATTGAGGGACAGGCCACTGAAGGTGGTGGTCGCACCAGAGTAATTGAGGAGCAGGCAACTGAAGGTGGTGGCCACACCAAAGCAAAACTAGACATGGCTCAGGCGAGCACCTAGGGAGCAGGGAAGAGGCAAACTAAGAAGGAGACAGGACAAGCGAAGAAGGAGGCAGAGAAGGACCATCATGAAGACGAAGCCATGGACCCTTATCGTTGTTTCATTGAGGAGGAACATCTGGCACAGCGGGCAAGCAACACGGAGGCCTCGCAACAGGAAGGTGTTGACATGGAAGATTGCAAGTGCTTCATCGTGGAGGAACACCCATCATCTCCACCTCACTCCTAGTCAGCCACTTTTCTTGCCGCGTGTTCGCCACACTGCTCGCCACGTGTTTGCCACACAACTCGCCGCATGTTCGCCACATTGCTTGCCACGTGTCTATTTTTCTCATGTTTTTGGAACTTTTCTTTCTAGTTTCTTTCATGGGATTCTGGAAAAATCTGATGGTTTTAGGTTCCTTGGTTGGTTTCTGTTTCACCTTGAAAACTGATAAAAAACTATGTGCATTCGCTAGTTTACCATGCGTGGGCAGCAAGTTAAATTTTGAAATCATTTTTTGCTTCAGACTGTTTCCCATTGTGGGCAGTCCAGACTTTGTCTTTGCTACTTTTTACCATTTCTCAGGCATGGATAAGCACAGGCTAAGCCCTCATTGTACAATATTCTTTTAGTAATAGAATTAGCCTAACTTACAAAAAAAAAAAAAAATTGGCCCATAATAGTTGGATCATAGGCTTGATATATAATTAGATGTTGATTTATAATCATATTTGATATATATTTATTTATTTACCATACCTCTTTTATAAATATGGTATTTAGCCCATGGTATTAAAATGGTATTTGACCCATAAACTTCACCTAAATAAAATTTTTTTGTTTGAGTTTCTTATGGAATAAATACAAAAAGAAGTTTTATTTATTTACCATACCTCTCGAGTAAGTATAAAAAGAGGTTTTATTTATTTAGGATACCTGGAGTTTATTTATATTTTTATTTGTTTATCATAATATCTTTTTTAGTGTTCTTAAAACCTCTTTATATTATAAATTTATATTGTGTTTATACATAATAATAATTAGATTGATATTTAAATAGGACTTAAAAATGTTAAATGTGAAATGTTAAACATTACATGTTAAATGTTTAGATTTATGTTTACGTTTACATGTTTACGTGAGATCTTGCAAAAATAAATATTAAAAGATTTTGCAAAAATATTTTGGATCTTTTATGTTGAATTAACATTTTCCAACATTTTCCCTTTGATTTAAGAAACGACATTGACTTTAGTAAACAGTAAAATTGTTTAAAATTTTACTTAATTTACAATTTTAATATGGTAAATTTATTTAAACGTAGATTTATGATCCATTCAAATTCACATATATGATAAAAAAAACTATTAAAAGCATGAAATAATTAACTATCCATTCAAGTACATAATTATATTTTAATAATTAATCTTAATCTATTAATAAGATTAAAAAATTATATATAATTTAATATTGTTCAACATAAACTAAAACTATTTTTACTAACTTTTTAAAAAACATAATATATTTAACATACATGTGCCTAATCATAATAACTTACCTACTACCTACTTACATCTATTATTCCATCCTTACTCTTTTATGACTTTTTCTCTCCATACGTAAAATTTTATTGGATTTCTAAGATATATATTAAGATGCTTTGTTTTTATGTGTGATTTGGATTAAATTGTTAGATTGTATTGCAAGAATTTTTGGTCTCATTAAAAGCTAGCGATGTGATTAATTTGGAACGGCAATTCAATCTATTTGGCCGTTCAATTGGACATGGTGTTAACCTTGCCACTGGGTATTTTTCGTGTATTAACTCAACTCTCATCAGAACGAATGAGAAAAGAAAAATGACATGCAAGAAAAATGACCTAGAGATCGTTCATACAAATGGTTGTCTTTCAACTTTTTACTTGTTCCTGTTCTTTAATTAGCCTTCATTTTATGACGGGGCAGTTTTTTAGTTTGACAACTATTTAATAATGAAAAATATTATATTTTAATTTATTAATTTAATATTTTTAATCTATTTTAATATCTAATAATTTATTATCTTAAAGTTTTAAAATTGATTTTTCCTTCTATTTTTTTACACAATCACAATGTCATAAACACTTAAAAAATTAAGTATATTTTAATGAAAATATAATTTTATTGCCTTAAAATACTACCATCATTTTTATTTTTCTATATTATTCAGTGAATACCATTTCATTTTAACATATTATCTATAATATTATTATTATTTCAATTGTTCATCTTATCCATTAAATATCACTTGATTCTCATGAAATTAATTTACACAATCACAATGTCATAAACACTTAAAAAAATTAACTATATTTTATGTGAATATAATTTTATTGCCTTTAAATACTAACCATCATTTATTATTTTTCTATATTATTTAGTGAATGCCATTTCATTTTAACATATTATCTATAATATTACTATTATTTCAATTGTTCACCTTATCCATTAAATATCACTTGATTCTCATGAAATTAATTATGAATCATTTCACACTAATCATAACAACCATGTACATAATTTGAATTATGTGATATGTATATTTAGTGAACAATTTTAGAAACACAGCTATAAATTGTTATTTTTTTCTATTAATTGAGTAATCACTTTTTACCATATTAACTCAATATATTTTAT
Source organism: Pinus taeda (assembly GCA_000404065.3). Lineage (NCBI taxonomy): Eukaryota > Viridiplantae > Streptophyta > Pinopsida > Pinales > Pinaceae > Pinus > Pinus taeda. The sequence goes on from APFE030002919.1 coordinate 11,584, forward strand.
AAATTAATTTAAATTTTACATATTATAACATATCTCTCTATTAATTAACAACGAGGGAAAAAATTGTATATCTAACAGCAAAACACAAAATTTACAGTAATGCCTCCTTTAACAATGGAAATATTATAATGTTTACTATATAGTTGTAATGTGGGAATACAAAGATTAATGACCAATTAAAAGTCAACATATTAACACAATGGTTAGGAACGACATATATACATGAATGTTTTTCTTTTATCTATGGCTTTTAGCTAGCCACGATGCAGATTACATCGTGGGATATTCGTTAAGATTATTCATTGCATCAAATTGATATTTTCAAGAGTGAGTATAACTCCATAATTCATAAATAGAAGGTTATTACATTTCAACCCTTTATGCCTTAGGTCTTATACCATATCCTATCTTAATTATCCCCTCCAATTCTAAAGTTTATCACCTATATTTTGAGGAAGGTTCTCGACTATCTCTTCATTGATTGTTGAGGAAACAAGTGGCATAGATGGAATTGACAGATGCCTCCTTTCATTTTTGTGATTTATGATCAAACGGTGGTAATTCTAACTAGGCGGTTAAGGAAATTACTCAGCTCCTTGTTCACTCATTTCAACTCATTTTCCACCTTGCTTCTTGAAGGATGAGAACCGAGCTCTAGGAGTAAACCGTAGTAGGGTTTCAGAGGATGTTTGTATTGAGTTTCCTCTTGTCAAACATGCCTTACGCCACAGGTAAATTGTTAATGATTTCTATTTCATTTGGACATGTTTATTTGAGTTAGCAGATGCAAGGTCAACATATTCAAGTCTTCTTTTTGAGTTTTTTCTTCTCCTAGCCTTACAGGTTCCAACCACGCTCTTGACAGTGACAGGACATTTAAGGAAGAATACGTCTAGACATGTTCAACAGGTAACATGCTTCAGCCTCACCTAGCTAGGGTTTAATCCTTTGTCCTAATTTGTGTTTGATATATTCGGTCTATGTAGAGTTCCTAGTTCGAGGAGTAATTCCTTACAAAAATTCTTTAGGTTAGTTACCTTTTAATACAAACAAAACTCTTCATAAGTTTTTGTGACTACTTTTACTTTTAGTTGCTAACCTATTCTAATCTTCTTACTATTGAGTGTTACGCAAGTTGGTTGCTCCGTCGATATGTTTGTAACTTTGTTGTGGTGGTTTCTCTCTACGAGTCCAACTAGGTTCCATATTGACTTTCTTTCCTTATCTTTTTCCAATGATTTACTACCTTTTTCCAAGGTTTATGATTTACTACCGGTTTATGATTTACTACATAGAGGGTTTAATGTAAGTTTTGGCATAAAAATCTGCTTTTAAGCTACGAAGATAGCTACGAAGATAGTTGTTTGCCATTACTTATTCAATGTTAGGGTTTAATGTAAATTAGCACTGCTCAGTAGTTGAGAGTCGGTTCATTTTTTCTAAGATTTTTGCACAATGTTTTTTAATGACAAAAGTTATAACCCTCATCCACCCTAAAAAGGACTTCTCTTTATTAGACTCATAAAATACTCCAGTTCTATTTAATTGTAGTGTTCTATTGTGTTTTGTTTGTAATAACGATTATTCAACTTTGAGTTTCAAGATTTTGTTAATGAAATGTTTATGTTATTCTACCACATTTTATCATTGTGTTGATATGAGTTTCCTCTTGGTTTCATACGATATATGTTTATGTATAACAATTATTTTTGTGCATGAAACTCTTTGTTCTTTATGCTATTTTCATTTTGAGGAAGTTTTAGTCATTTTCCTTATACAATATTTCTTTGTTGTTAAGTTATGATGGTTGTTCTTTAAGTGGTTAAGTAATGAATATTTACTTTAGCATGTCCCTTGGGTGGCTAGTGACTATAACCAGGTTGTTATTGAGTTAGCTAGGCACGCAAACTAACCCATGTCCTCAAGGGTCTTTATCACACTCTCAGAAAATCACAAGCCTATGAATTAAGAAAGTCTAGATGTGAAAATGTAACTAGGAGGGTTTCCTTATCCTACATTCACGTTCATCAACAATTTTCCCAATCTTTTCAGTAATACCATCAGGGTGTTCTTCCCACAAGAATCCTCCCTACATGACTCTCTAGACCTATACTCATTTATTTTGAAATACCTTAAATTATCATATGAAATTATTAAGGTAATACTTCCTATATTTGTGTCTTGTAATGTGTATTATGATTCAGCTTTCAAATTTCTACGATCTTCACATTTGTGTATATCATCATCTGGATTTATATCGCATTAGGTTTGTTGTTATGATCGACATTTCGAACCAGCAACAGTGCAACAGTGGTTCATCATGAGGATGCGAAAGATTTATGAAAGACTAGTCTATCATTTAGATCAATAAATAGATATTCAAGATGGAAGGCCAACAATAACCTTAAGGAGTATTAATCTAATTATTACATTAAAATTTGATTTTTTGTATTTAAAATTCATTCACTTAATTATAAATTTAGTTATT
>APFE030002931.1:0-19389 GCA_000404065.3 Pinus taeda
TGGGGGTTGCGGGAGATATTGTGTAATGTGAGGGTGGGGGTGGTGGGAGATATTGTGCAATATCTCCCCGCACCCCCACCCTCACATTGCACAATATCTCTACGCACCCCCACCCTCATATATGAGGGTGGGGGTGAGGGGAGATATACTCCCCCCACCTACTCCACTCTACAAGGAACGTTACCCTCATATATGAGGGTGAGGGTGAGGGTGAGGGTGGCGCTGGAGGGAGATATTGTGGATTGCACGGGTGAGGGTGAGGGTGGGGGTGCGGCTGGAGGGAGATATTGTGCATTGCACGGGTGAGGGTGAGGGTGAGGGTGCGGGTGGGGTGAGGGGAGATATTGTGCATTGAGGGTGGGGGTGTTGGTGTGGGTGTGGGTGTGGGTGAGGGTGGCGTGCGGAGAGATATTGTGGGTGTGGGTGTGGGTGAGGGTGGGGTGCGGAGAGATATTGTGCATTGCACAATATCTCCCCCCACCTACTCCACTCTGCAAGGAACGTTATGTATGTTGTAAAGTGAACCCAAAAAATAAATATAGCTAGTGTGTAGAGTTGCACCATACATTTTATAATAGTGAAAATGTAAAGATCTAAAAATATAAATATGTTATGCTAAAATATATCCATTAGTGTCCCAAAAAAAATTGTAAGCAAAAGAGCATAAGGAAAGGCTAATATAAGAAGATCACTCATGAGTAGTTGTTGTTGGGTAATTTAATTGTTCATTAAATTACTTAGAATTAACTTATCAATCTAGGTTTGTATACTTGTGAAGTATACTACACTGTACGTGCTAGGAAATCATCTTTCAATTTTAATTTTAAAAGAAGAATTCCAATTTATCGATAGCAAAAAATGAATGATAAAGCTATGAAAATGAATTAAAAGAATGTGATGGAGTGAAAATCAAATCTTAATCTAAAAAGCAATTGAATTTTAAAGACAACAAATGAAAGGAAAATCTAGGAGATAAAATCTAGTCAAAACACACACACATACTTAACTTTGATGAAAGCCATGAAATTCGAAGGAAATAAAAGCAAAGATAAATTTTCTAATCTAATGAAAGAAATGACAATGTATTCTAGGAAAGAAAATAAATGTTAATCTCATGAAAGAAAAGACAGGTACGCTCTCATGAAAGAAAAGACAGGTATGCTAATTAAATAAATAAATCTAATCTAATAAAAAAAATTGAACTTAATCTACCAAAGCACGAAATCTTAATCTACGAAAACATTTAAAATTTAGTCTATGAAGGCATGGAAATATTAATCTAGAAAGGTGAGTAAAAAGTTCAAAAATTCAGTGTGTGTTTAAAGCTTAGACTTCATTCATAAATTAAAACCATGATATGGCTATGAATGCAAATTAAATAAGTGTGCAAAAAAGAAGCTAAAGAAGTAAATATTTTTGGTATTTTAAATGTAATTCAAGTGTTTTATTTGCAAAAAAAAAAAAAAAACATAAATAAAATGAGCATAAAAGAACATAAAGATAGTGCATAGAAAACAAAGCATCTAATCAAAAGACTTGAAATTAATCTTACAAAAAATGAGAATAAAAAAAATAGTCTGTCTTACATAAATGAAACATTAAAATACATTTGTACTCATTAGGGGGCCCTCTTCAAGTGCATGAGAGGTGGAAAGTTCAAGAAGTTATTGATCAAACACCAAATCTGGCCATGAAGGCATAACCATATCAAAGGATTGTATTAACTAAACAGTGTGTGAACTTCAATAGTATTTATAACAGCAAGCATAAGTATATTCAATCTTTTGCATTCCAAACTTAACACCCACTTTGAATCGAGAAGACACTCCTATTTATACAAAAACTAAGATAACTAATCAATAAATGTAAATCTACAAATCTCTCCTAGATCCACAAATATCTCATGTGGTTTCAACCACGTTTTAACATATAGCAAGTAACATCTCTTCATGTTCTCTCACAAATCTATAAAATATTTGATAGGAGACACTTATGAAAACTTTCATGTGTAACCACCCCATCCCACATTCACTTGTTTTCACAAGCTCTCCAAGGTAAACATAAGTTGAGAGTTACTATGACATGACTGAACATCCAAGTTCTAGTGATGGAAATGGGGTCTACTAATTGGAAACATACTAAAACCGCCCAAAATCATCACATCACCTAGATACCAAACAACATTTGTTGATGAAATTTCCCTAGGTTGGAACTTTCTTTTTACCAGACTTTACACCCCAGCCGCATGCGTGTCAAGTTGTGCATGTGGTTGGAAAGCTCCAACCACATGCACAGGCCTTCCTCCATGCAGCTGCAGTTGAAATATCTTTGTTCAGAGGGTGTGAATAACAACTCAAATCCAGATTTTCAGGGCTAGCTACAAATCAGCTACCCAAAAGAACCCAGAACTCCCCAAAACTTAGTCTAAGCTGATAATAAATATGAATGATAAGTACTAAGGCTATATTTTTCTTAGAAATTTCCAAACACATGGGAAACATTTTATCAAACACATGGTAAACATGATAATATACAAGTCATGAATGCACATTTATTTAATGTCTTATTAGCTTCATCATAGAACCATCAAGAAGGCTTAATGCCCTCTCAAACTAGTTGCAACAACACTAGTTAGCCAATGTGTCACATAACCATTTAATTACTTATCAAATCATGACTATGATCCATAACAAGAGAACATCATTTAACCAGGCCTATAACCAACATATAACCAAAATGAATCCATGACAAATCAATCATAAAATCAACACAATAACCAGTACTTGTTCTCATTGATCACAATAAGAAAATAAATCGTATTAACATATGCAGATGCTAACCAAGTAAGGGACTTCCATGTACCACCCAACCATAGATTGGGTTGATTTAAATCTCTCTTTCATCTAATCACCCTCGTGCCATATTCCAAGCATGAATGTGGGATCTCATGGGATAATCAAAATAGAACCAACTAGGGCTTCTATAGGCCAAACCACCTCAACCTTCAACCACATTAATTTCACCTAAACTGGTCCAAAAATCACTAACACCAAACAATCTTAGATGCCTCCAAATTTCTTCACCATACCCAGAGGAATTTCCTTGTCTCCACCCATCCGTCAAGAGTTCTAGGAGAAATTCCATCTCCAACCTTGAAACTTGGGAACTTTCCTGACACCACCTCATGAAGATCCAAAGTCTACTGGTCATATAAAGCTTAAACCAGAACAAGGAACCCACAATACCATGGCTATCAAGGAAATGGTAAGGCATTATGGAAACCACTATCAATCTAGACAAATCCCATGACAATGACAACAAAAAAACCAAATAGCCAAATGCATGTCCTATGCATCCAAATCTCAGCAATGAAATCACACATGTGACTTGTTATCCGCAATGCTATCCTATTTTAGCTACCCTTCCAACTTTTCCTTGTGCTCCCTTGCTTTCCATTGATTGCTTGCTTTCATGTGCAAGTTCTTTCTCTATCTTATCTTAGAGATCTATTTTTGAAAGTGACCAAAATCTAGAACTGACAAAACTTGTCAATTGTTTCTCTAATGTCTTTTTATCATTGATGTCTATTCTCTTCCTCTCTTTTTTCCTTTTTTCTTCATTTTCCCTCATATTCTCTCTAATTTCCCTTGCATGCATATTTGTGTCTCTCCATCTTCCTTTTCTCCTATTTTCCTTCATTTCTAATATTAAATGTTCATTGATTTCATTTTTTCTTGGCCAAATCCATTGCCAATTTCCATAGCCAATAGTAAACCAAAAGTGATGCCCATAACAGTGTTTTCCCCTCCATTTAGCTTGGAATAAGTGTCCAATGACCTTGATCTTATTTTATTTACATTGAAAATCAACCTGGGGCTATTACACTATGATTCTTTTCCATGAAATGTGCTTGATTAATGATCTCAAATTGTCCTCAAATCTTCAAGAGTTTGAAGAGGAAATTCGAATTTGAGACTTAGATGTCGAATATGACTTTGCTATAATCTTCAAATATGCCTACAAACATCACAAAAATCATCCAACTTTTAGATATAAGTGAATACATGTCATTTTTCTTATATTTAACCATAAATCACTCAAAATACTAAAATAAATGCTTTTGAAAATAATAATATAAACCCATATATGATCAAGAAAATGGTCTTAATGTAAGGTGATGGAGCTACGAAATATGGTAAAAAATGAAGGAAAATGAAAGCAAAGAGAGTATAAAAGGATGACATTTTGGAGACCTAACATTTCCCTCCAAATGAAGATTATGCATGTCCTCATGCAACTTTGCATTGATTTTCATGGACTGTAGCTTTTTGTTCTCTTTAATGTAGCCTTTTATGGAGTGGAAGATTAATTCATTTTGTGACTTTGAGATACTTTTCAAGACTTGCAAAGTCTCCTTCAATTATTTCTTTTTCTCAAGTGAGCTTGTTATTCCTGAGAATCTTTTTTTAATATATATAAGTGGCAACTCTTATGGCTGGTTCTTGTGTGGCAACCACAAGTATTGTAAGTTTTGGTTTTTTTGTTGTAACACTTTTCTTTTACTCTTCTTCTTGCTGCAATAAATAATACTTAAAATTCATTCAAAATGAAGACACATTCATATACATATCAGTTGATCCTTGTTGATAATTTGAATATTTTCAAAACATATTAATCTTTGAAAAAAAGAGAAACAACATTCAGTTGGGAGAAACATTTTGGTTAATACTATATGAGAATATGGAGTTGAAAAATCGTAATGAATACACCCCACCCCACCTCTCACCCCCCCCCCCCACCCACAATATGGAAGGCGTCATCTATGTTTTGAAAAATGGAGAAAGTAATGTTAAATGAAAAACTTCCAAAATGGAGAAGGTAATGTTAAATGGAGATTGGTTGTTACTATTAGATCATGTGAAGTGAAAGAATTGGATTTGCTTCTTTTTTTTCTTGGTTATAGGAATGGAGGATGAGATATGAAATTGAAACCTTTGTGTTTTCTTATTGCTAAAAATAATGATAATGATTTTGTACTATGAAATTGAATCTTGATTTATTGGAACATTGTTGCAAGTTACTTAAATCATATATAATCTTCATTCATATCTACATCATGGCATGATTATTTTCTGTGTGAATAAGTTTTGTTGATGTTGAACATAAAAAGAAATTTTTAGATTAGCGGCCATTAATGAATGTCATTAAATAACATGAGAATACTCACCATTAATGTCAATAAGAGTCAAAATTTTCTAGAGCATCTTACTAGGTATAAATAAATGATTGTAGTCAAGTAACCTAGAAGATCTAACAAATAGGGGAAATTAATGTATTCCCACTATTTATTGGCAAGAGAACTTGCCATTAAGGCATGCAAGCCTCAAGGTACTAAAAATATCTCTAATCTCATACCCAGATAATGCGTTGAAGTTGATGGGTCCAGAATTATTAGAAGCAGAGCCTTAATTAATCCCCCGTCGTCCAATATGAGCATAAAGTAATGATCTAGAGGAATATCGATGAAAGATTTGTATTTATCAAGCAATATTTATTTGGTAAAAAGGAAGAGTACAATAGGGTAAGTCAACATTGAAAATGAGTTTAATCAATTTATTCACGGGTTAAGGATGAAATGTAACTGAGGTGAGAAAGTATAAAACTTGTAAAGGGAAAATGGTTTTGAAGTCACGATCTAGTAGTGGTAGGAAGATGGAAATTAGGACTTCAACATAGATGGATGGTAAGAAGAGAGAGGAAAATGAATGAGTAAAAATGGAATAATGGATGTGATATGACATTAAATTAAATTGACTTCTTTGTGATTTCATTATGACATGATCTTCTGAAAATAATTTGGCCTTTGAAAACCATTGGTGTATATGTTAATATTCTTTGATCATCCTATAACCTATAAATACTTAGCACTAATCTGAAATAAAACATATGATTATCGAGGGAGAGAGGTGTCCAATCTCTCTTCATCTGATATATAAAATAAAAAAAAAATAAAAATAAAATAATAAATAGAAAATAGTGCTAATAAAACAAATACAAGGAAGAAAAATAAAAATTAAATACCCTTTTGCTTATCGGGAAGTGGTACCTTGGACTATCCGTTAATGTTTCGGTGATAAAAAAAAAATTTGATATCTGATTTGAGTGATTCAAAAAGTAGGTTAAAGAAAATTTATATTAGAAACATGTTTTTAATAATTTGATATTTTTTCAAGTCTAATTACTGCAAAATTTTAAAATTTACCTTTTCTTTTAATTGTCTCAAATATTGATGAAAATTATCCCATTATGTAGGTCTCATTGAGATCTTTCCAATGATGTTTGAATCAACTCAAACGAATGTTGTATGAGAAAGTTATGCATGTCTAATGTTTTTAGGAAACAATGAAAACAATGTGCAGGGCGCCACGTGGCAGCACAAGAGAGTGCCAATGGCAGCATCAGAGATGGACACGTGGACTATAGATTGGGCAGAGCAAGACCATTCACAAGTTGGTACACAGGCTAATGCTAGGCTACTACATAATCATGTGGTAGGATGAGTTGGCATGCTGAGGTGGCAGCTTAATTTGCAAGTGGCTGACATGGTTGTTGACTGGAATAATAAGGGGGCCAATGGATGGATTCCATGTGGGCCAATCATGCGCTACCATGTGGTAGCCTCATTTTCCCTAACCCAAATGCAATGAACTTCACAATATTTGAACTCATAACCTCCTCCAAACAACTTGTAAAACTTACCAATGCACCAAGCAACACATTTGTTAAATAAAATGGAAAAAGGTATTTTTAAATTTTAAATGTCTAACCATTCGAAAAAACATAAATGACTCTAGCAATGGATCCCGAGATATTTGGTAAGGAATCCAATTTTTCAACCATTCATTGCATGTGTCAAGTCATTAAGTGTCCAATTAGACAATTTATTTCAATTTAAAATATTTTGTCTCCCTGCAAAAATGGATCTCACTATCGACTTCATTCATATGCAATCATTTAAACATTGAACTCATAGCTCAGTTGATTAGTGTAGTTATTTTTTGAAGTTTGGACCCGAGGCTTGAATTGGAAATTGAGCCTATACTTCATTAACATTGTGACACCATTTCTCGACTGTGGTATACACCGTTATTAGTCCCTTCCATCACAGCATGGACTCTTAGTAATCAAATTACTACATTAGCATTAGTCCTTTCTTAAATTAACCTAAATTTTTATTTTATATTTGATAAAACATGGTCATTCAGCCTATCTAGTACATGAAATAAGTTTCTCGACCAATAATATTTTTGTTCATCTTATTTGGCCTCTTCTTAGGGTCGTTTTATATTCTTCGTATAATTCCCTTGAAGTCTTCATATAATTTCTTTGATGAAAGGATTTACATGATTCGTATTTTTCCAATGAGAAGTAATGTTGGCATTAATCCCTTAGCAATAAATGTTTTCTTAATGTTTGGTTTCATAATATATATCTTGATAGATATGTTAACTTGTCACATATGCCACACCACAAACCAACGAACCAAATGGTTATGTGAAAACTTGACCACCCATCATGGTTCAATGATTGTAGACAACATTGTGTTAGTTGTGATAAGGGCTTCGCAGTCGTCTTTCATAAATTCTCACGACAATGCTATGTTAGATGTGATTAGGGCTTTGCGCTCATCTTTCAAAAAAAATCATAATAGAGTAGATTTTGCAATACATGCTTCATTTTTAGCTGTTGGTTATTCGATCATGACCAGTGGATCCTCAGCCACATCATTATCATTGCAAATTTCAAGAAATGAAGTGCTTTGACTATACAACCTACTTGAAATGCTAATGGTATCTAGTAGGCAGCATAGACAACAAAAAACACAAGGGTTTTTCACCAACTTCTGTGCTCTGCATGTACTACTTGTGAAAATTTCCTCTGCATCCTATAATAGGCTCTTCTCCCTAAAATATCAAACCAAAAAAATATTATTTGATTGGTAAGAAAATCTTCTGACGTTATCACATAGTTCAACAAATTCTCAGAAATTTTTAGCAGTGGATTTTGTCCCCAACAAATGTACAACATAAGGAAATATTCAGAATTTTACAAAGCCCTTAGTTTTCTTTTTTCTTGAAATAACCATTGGAATAATATGTGAACATATAATCGTTTGGTTAATGCACTACTATAGTGAAAAGTACACCCATTAGAACCTCGATGCCATGCCTATAAAAACTAGACATGCTAAATTTCTATAACAACAAAATACATTAAATTATGGTAATCACTTGTAGTTACAAACTAAATTATATCAACATAAATATATTCTCAAAAAATTTCAAAAGTATATTTTTTTCTCCCTTTAAACATACGGTGCAAGGATAGATTCAAAGATTTACAAAACGAACCATTTTATTTTTTCATTTTTTCATGAGATAATTACTGCCAAAATAAATGAACATAATTGTTTTGGTTATTAAATTACTAAAATCCCAAGTTGTAGTGTGAAGTACACCCAGTAAAACCCCATGACGTGACCACAAAAACTATACAATCTAATATATTTAAATAATAGCAAAAATGATAAAATCTGACAATCAATTGTAGTTGCAGACTAGATTGTATCAACATAAACATGGTGCAACAAAATTCTCATAATTTTTAAAGAGTAGATTTTTTTCCCTTTGAATGTATGGTGCAAGGATTTTTCTAAAAATTTAGGCAACTAGAAATTTTTGTTTTTCATGAAATAATCATTGCAAAATATATATGAACATGAATTATTTCAGTTATTTCCTAAAGCACTACCTACACAGCCATTATAGAGATAGACAAACTCGTGCCACATACGCAACAAATCTTCCAGCGGGTGATTCTGAAGTAGCAATCGATTTGATGAAATGATGAAGAAAAACATTTTAGCCATACGATTTCCTAAAGGAGAAATGAAAAACATGGTTTTCACGCACCTTGTAAGTTTTCTTGTCCTTCCCATCCTCATCCCTGCTATAACCTGAAAGTCGATCCCTTCATCGACTAGTCCCGTTTGACCCTCATCTAAAAATTCATGAGGGGATTCTTTTCAACAAGCATTCGGCGGGTGGGCACCATACAGGTGCAAGTGGACAATAGTAGACAAGAATGACCTTCATTTCTATTCTAATTTCTTACCTTTGATCAACTTTAACAGGAAAAATGGCAGTGGACATGCATCTCGATCTCATCATTGTGGACAATTGGTTGGAGGATTTTTTATGCAACCAACTCAAAAAATAGAAGAAGAGATTGATCAAAAGCTTCAAACTTAGCCTCTTCGAGGGGGAAACCTCCTTTACATTACAAAATGAACAATTATTGGATGATTCAAATGACAAAACTTCCTTTCTATATATAGGAGTCTAAGGGATCACAATATAATGAGATCCTACATAAAAATAATAATGTGATGGAACAACAATAACAATAGAGGGCTTCTATGGGGAACAATAATAACAATATGGGGACTACATGGGCACAACGATAACATTAAGGGGGCTGCACTAACAATAACAATGAGGGAATACACTAGTATTATAGGGACCTAACGTGTCCCTCTTCTTCAAGAAAGTGTTGTCCTTAACGCTTGAGTAGTTCTAGATGCTTTTGTATACAACTCATCCTCCCATGTGGAATCTTTAGCGGGTAAGACTTTCCACTTGATGAGAACTTTGAAATTAATCGATTTCGTAGCTATTGAGTTCCTATTTTCGTGACTGCTTCAGGTTCCAATATGATTTTTCCTTCTTTGTCAAGTTCTAGCAATATTGTTTAAACTGGTATCCTATCACCTATAACCTTCTTTAACCATGAAACATGGAAAACTGGGTGCACTCAAGAAGATGAAGGAAGCTCCAATTTGTATGCCATAGTACCAATATTTTGCAACACCTTGTAAGTACCATAATACTTTGGTGATAATTTATCATCCTTCTTAGCTTTCTTGAGGGACATTTGCTTGTATGTTTGTATCCGTAAAAATAACCAGTCACCTACATCAAAACTTATTTTGATGTGACCTTGATCTTCCTGTTGTTTCATTCTATTCTACGTCATTGTCAAGTTATCCTTTAAGAGTTGGAGAACTTTTTATTGATGCTCGATGTGATCTTCCATTGTTTGAACCTTAGAATTTTCTCTTAAATATGATTTGATGGATGGTGGATGATCTCCATAAAGTGCCATAAATGGGGTCATTTTTTTTGCGGTATGGAAGGAAGTGTTATGCCACCATTCAGCCAGAGGTAACCACTTGACCCATTGTGTCTATTTATAAGATACAAAGCAATGAAAATATCCTTCCAAACATGTGTTCACTATCTGAGATTTCACATCAGGTTGAGGATGATAAGATGAACTATGAGCTAATTGAGTACCCAAACAAGAAAATAATTTCGCCCAAAAATTTCTAGTGAAAATGGGATCTTTGTCACTTACAATAATCTTTCGATTTCCATGTACCTTTTGAATTGTTTCCATAAATGTAGTAACCTCTGTATTGGCTTTAAATGGATGAGATAATGCACAAAAGTGTGCATACTTGGTAAGTCTATCGACTACCACCATGATAACACTATTTCCTTCAGATTTGTGTAAACTTGTGATAAAATCCATTGAAGCCTCCTCCCAATGTTGACTTGGAATGGATAAAGGTTGTAACAGACACGGGGTCTTAATTGTCTCAATTTTATTTTATTTGAAAACCAAACATTCCGCCATAAACTTTTGAATATCAGATTTAGGGCCATCCCAAAAAAAAATCTTCTTAACCCTGTGATAAGTTTTTAAAAATATTGACTGTCCTCCTAAGGGAGAGGTGTGCAATTCCAGAATAATATTTTGTTTGAGTTAGGAATTATTACAAAGTCATAATCGATCTTTGTACCATAATGAATCATTTTTCTAGCTAAATGTATTAGATGTATTAGGATCTTGTTGCAACTTTTGAATGAGTGCCCACACTTCTTCGTCATTATTTTATTCATCCTTTGCTTCAGTTATCCAATCTAGTGGGATAATAGAAATCGAACAAAGCAATGCTTCCACATCCTCATCCTTTCTTCAGAGTGCATCTGCAACAACATTTTGCTTCCCTTTTTTTATATGATTTCAAAGTCATAACCCAACATCTTTGTGAACCATTTTTGTTGCTCTTCTAAAGATAATTTTTGTTCTAAAAATTATTTAAGTCTATCATGATCCATTTTTACCTTGAAGTGTCTTCCCATTAGGTAAGGTCGCTAATTCTTAAGTGCATGTAGTATTGCCAACATTTCTTTCTCATAAATAGCTTTGTGTAATTACTTTCCTTTGATTGGAAAATTTTAAAAGCAATGGGTCTTCCTTCTTGCATTAAAACAACACCAATTCCATTTCCTGAGGCATCACATTCTACAATAAAGGTTTTTGTAAATTTTGGCGTAACTAAGACTGATGCTTGGCACATTGCCTCTTTAAGATGTTCAGAGGCCTTAGTTTCTTCTGGAGTCCAAGAAAATGCATCTTTCTTTAGTAATGTTGTTATAGATGTTGTTATTCTCTCATAATTCTTAACAAACTTGCCATAATACCCTTTCATCCCAAGAAATCCTCACAGATTCTTTATGGATGTGGGGATTTTCCATTTTGTAATGGCTTTAATTTTGTTAGGGTCTACGTTAACACACTTATGAGATACAATATGACCCATATATTCTACCTCATGTACTCCAAAGAAGCATTTGGATTTTTCTGCATATAATTGTTTCTCCTTCAATAGTTTGAGGACCTTGTCGACATGTTGAACATGATCCTTCCAAGACTTGTTGTAGATTAGTATATCATCAAAAAATACTAACACAAATTTTCTAAGGAAGGATTTGAAAATGGAATTCATCAAACCTTGAAATGTAGAAGGTGCATTGGTAAGGCCAAAAGGCATCACCAAAAATTCATAATGACCCTCAGGAGTTCTAAATGTTGTTTTTGAAATGTCTTCAGTGTTCATTCTTATTTGATGATATCCTGAACAAAGGTCCAACTTGGTGAAGTAAATTTCTCCATCTAATTCATCTAATAATTCATCAATGACAGGAATGGGAAATTTATCTTTAATAGTGAGCTTATTGAGCTCCCTATAATTCTTACACATTTGTCATGATCCATCCTTCTTGCTCACCAATATTATTGGAGCATAAAAATAACTCTGACTAGGTTGAATTATACCAACCTCTAACATTTCTACAACCATACGTTCAATTTCACTCTTTTAGGTACAAGGATATATGTAAGGCCTAATGTTTGGAGGAACACTTCCTGGAACCAAATGAATAGCATGATCATGATCACAAATAGGTGGGAGGCCTTTGGGGGTGTCAAATACCTTGGAATGATTGTCCAAGACTTTTTGGAGATTTGGAGAAATAGATGATTTCGATGTTTGAACCTCTAGTGAACATAATTGTAAAATTACGCCCCGTTGTTCTTTCCTTTGAATATTTTTCATTCCATTAGAGTTGATTATCTTTCTTGGTTTCCCTGCTATACCCCTTAATTCAACTTCCTTTCCTTCCCAAAAAAATTCAAGAAAAGTTCTTGAAAATTAAAAGCTATCATACCCAAATATTGTAACCATTGGACTCCTAGTACAACATCAGCACCACCCATTGGAATGCAAAGCATTGGACTATTCAATACATATTCTCCCATGGATAGATTGATATTATGGCACTTTCCAGAGCAATTTATGGTTCCTCCATTTACAACTATCAGTTGACACTTTGGTGTTGGATATAGGAAACAATTCAATTCCTTGGCTATCTTATAATGAATAAAAGTATGGGTACTACCTGAATCAATCAACACTACTACGTTTTTCTTCTTGATATGTCTTTCTATATTAAGAGTTTGAGTAGTGGTAATCCCTGCCAATGCATGAAAATATATGGTTAGACTCATTTATTATTTCTCTGGGGTTGGTTCCTAGTGTGTATCCTCTTCTTTTGACATTGCTTGTTCCTTTTCTTCCTCCTCTTCACAATCTATGTAAAATAATTTCTTCTCAACACACTTATGACCTTTAGTGTATTTTCTATCACAACTATAACAACACACTTTTTCTCTTTTTTCTTCCAATTGTTGTGATGTCAACCTTGTAGGTTGTGGAAGGCTATGTGCAATAGCACTTCCATCTTTATAGTTGTGAGTCGTAGGCTTCATTTTTGCCATAATTTTTCTTTCAGTTTTTCTTGCCAACCTGGATGCCTTCCACATTGAATCAGGTTCCCAAAGGCAAACCTCATGTTGGATGTTATCCTTTAAAGTCCCTATGAAGACATCAATCCTATGCTCCTCTAAAATATCATTTACCCTTATATTCAATTTTTGGAAGTCCTCAATGTGCTCCACAATTGAACCCTTTTGTTTGAGATTTATCAATTGTCTAAAGAAGGTGTTGCTCTTTGTATCCTTATAATGTGCTAACATTTACTTTACAAAAATTGACCAAGTGAAAATTTGTTTACGACAGCAAAGCCATCGATACCATACAAATTGATTGGGTTCTAAATATAAAGTTGCAATGCATACCTTTTGTGTGTTTTGCACATTATGGAGATCAAAATATTGCTCCATTTGTAGTATCCATGTTACAGGATCCTTGCCATCAAACTTCATTGTATCTATATTTGGAATGTGGTGGGTCTTCAATCCAACGTTAAAGTCTATGAAATCATGATTAACATTTCTTTTGTCCTCATCATCAGTTTCCTATACTACCTTTTCGCGATTAGGAATCATTCCTTGTAGCAGCTTTCTCAAAAATTTCTTCAAATATTCCATGTTGCCTTTTAGTTTTGATTGTATACCATCGATATTAACTTCCATTCCATTCTTCAAACCATCCATCTTAGCTTCTATTACTTTTTTTGAGAGCAAAATTTGTTGCACTTGGTCTCATAATTGTGATATATCATGTTGTATTTCTTCCTCTTCTTCATGTGTCATAGTAGATATTTCAAGTTTCTTACTAAGTGTTTCCATTTTCTTTCTTCGGGGCATCAATTAATGATAATTATACTTCACTATTCCCTTTGAATCACTTCAAACTATTTTTTCAAACAAAACTTATGCAAATTTTAAAAACTACACACTTTTTTTTCGCTTAGTAGGATCTCAATACTAAATCTGTTTTATCTCTGTAATTTCTGATTTCCAAGGTATGAAATTGCATCCTATGGTAGCCCATTGAGTCCTCTTTCCAACCCCACAAGTCAGACCAAGATTGGAGTCTTCAGGAAAGAGTTATGCATGATCTCCCACGATGACCTAATTATAGACTAGTTCAATAGAGCAAACTTATATGGAGTGCCACATGTCAGTGTTTCAACCTTCGGCCTTGAAATTGATACACGAAAAACTATTGTCTGTTCAATTTTAGCAAATTTTTACAAAATTCAAATTTGATTCTTGAATTGAAAGTTGTGACGATTTTCCCTAGGTCACCTGTTTGAGATGGAACCTTGGATCCTGCAAAAACCCTAACTTCCCTAGATCATATATCTAAAAATATAGTGAACCAAGCTCTAAAATTTTTACACAAATTTCATCAAGATTTTAGCTCCACATGGTAAAAATTTCATCTTCTAAAGCCTTGTAGAAAAAATTTATAGCGAAAATTCCAAGGTGGTCTGTTTGAAGAAGTGAAACCCTAGAATCCCAAGCTCTGATACCAAATGTAATGAAACCATCTCACAAAATAGAAGAAGAGATTGATCAATGACTTCAAAATTAGCCTCTTCGAGGGGGAAACCTCCCTTACATTATACAATTGAATAATTTTTGGATGATTAAAATGACAAAACTTCCTTTCAATATATAGGAGTCTAAGGGGTCACAATATAATCAGAGTCAACATAACAATAATAATGTAAGGGAATAACAATAACAATAGAGGGCTTCTATGGGGCACAATAATAACAATGTCGAGACTACATGGGCACAAAAATAACAATAAGGGGGTTGCACTAACAATAACAATGAGGGAATACACCAGTATTATAGGGACCTAACAGGATGGGCCTGTGCGGTGTAGTTGTGCACGTATGCACGTATGGTTACTATGTGTCGAAAAAAATTCATGCTAATATCATTGTTAATTTGATTTATATGAGTTGATAACAACTAATTTTTTTTAATTTAAATATTGTGCTCAACGAAGATGCTTTACTAAGTTTTGATATTTTCTTTGTAATTTGCGTTTAGGTGGAAAGAGATTCACAAATGGCATCATTGAAAAGTTAATAGATCTATTCCAAACAACTATCATTCTTTCTTGCCTGGTTATTAAGATCATTAATGCCAAGATGACTTAATGCATTCCAGTTTCCTCTAGGTTCGTCTACTTTCTGCCCGCCCACCTACTAGAATGCACCCATAGTTTCTCAATGAACAACAATTGATTCATTCCAATCGACAAGGTCCCCTTCAACAGATTTTTTTTTAATTTAAATATTGTGCTCAACAAAGATGTTATACTAATTTTTGAGATTCTATTAGACATCAAATGAGGTCAAATAATTAAATTACCTTAAATGCAACTTTGGCATTTTTCCTGTTCTAGCCAGCATATATCCGGTGACTGGTGTGTACTCTCTTTAGGCTTCCAAGTGTAATTTGGGTGGAGCAAAATCCATCAAAAAATCTAGAAACAACTACCCATATCATCAAAAAAAATTGCTCTACATATTAACTCTGGGAAGTTGTTGTATCACTAGAGTATACTATACGTGTAGGAACAAGATATGGTAGTTTCCATTGAGAGATGCCACATGTGGTAAAGTTGAAGTGGATGGGAGACAAACTCCCTTGAATCTTGAATAACAACCCAGTAAAATTTAATCTTTTAAACCCAATAGGACAAATTTGAAAAACTGATTCAATATACAGTTGAACATTGTGATAAAGAGTATATGTTTAAAATACATTTTAATTTGGTTATGTTGTAGAGAATTATGGAAGATATAGTAGTTTGATTCTGTTACAGTGAATTATGAAGAAATTGCAGATCTCAATTATAGATAGCATTGCATCTTAATTAAAGTAAAGGCCATGAAATATAATTCCACCACAACCTACTTATAACAACTCAATTGGCTAATGTACACCAATTAGGCAGCGTGCTTCAACAATTTTCTTAAGAATACAAGACCTAGAGTTTGTTTTAGGATCTACAACTCCATATTCAGCACTTTCTTATAACTAAGTATCATCTTCATTTTCTTTGTCACCATGATTGAACAAGACCAAATCTCCAAGTAATTAGTATTCTCTATTGGCATCAAATCTTCTAAAAAATTACTGTTCTCTATTGGCATGGAACTTCAAGCTTCCATAAAGAAGAATACAACTTTGCAGGATTAATTACTTGGATGGGTGATTGCAAACCTGGCCTCATTAATTGCTACCATGAGATAACTACACTAGCTCATATCCCAATAGCGGGGTTGGCTCTCGAGCAATGTTGGCTGGCCTGCTCAAGTCAGGGGCTTGCTGCCTCGCAACCCCGCTTGTTTTATTTGTTTAATGTACTAAGTTTGTAACCCACGATGTGGATTTTCAATATATGTTTTTTTTAACGTGTGTTGGTTTTATGAATCATTCTTTTTATTGTTTTGTTGTTTCTCATTTTGCTTTCTGCTTTTTTATTATATGTGTGAGTTTTTATAGTTTTTATTTTTTATTTGTTTTATTATTTTGTTTTATAAATAATGGTTATGGTTATTATATATTTTTATGTGTGTTTTTTTATTGTTTTTATTTATTTTTTGATGTTTGGCTTTTATTTTCATTTTTTTTAATGACTTTTTTATTTTTAATTTTTAATTTTATTCAAATAAAGAACATATTTTAGAATTTTTCTTCTACTTAGGCTCTTTTGTTATAAATGAAGAAAAATTATTTCTGTAAATTTTCAGAGAGAACTAATTGAAAGTGGGAGACCAAAATATAAGCACATTTTTAGAATGAATAGTAATTTTAGAACTCCTAGTCATTTCTTAGATCTAGGAGTTGCAAAAGTTCAAAGCTAGCTTATCCAATTTTACTTTCGAATCTTCCAAGTCACAAAAAGGAATGAGTAGAGAGCATACTCAAGAATATTGCAGTTCTTTATTCATTTGAAAGTTAAATTTTG
The DNA here is from genome assembly GCA_000404065.3 of Pinus taeda. Classification (NCBI taxonomy): domain Eukaryota; kingdom Viridiplantae; phylum Streptophyta; class Pinopsida; order Pinales; family Pinaceae; genus Pinus; species Pinus taeda. The sequence continues at coordinate 17,210 of APFE030002931.1, forward strand.
AAAAGAAATGTAAAAAAAAATGATTTCAAACCTCAAACTTTTAGTGCCCGAAACTTTATGTGTTCTCCTTCTTCATAAATGTTCCTTCTCTTGTAGATATTCCTTCTAATGGTTAGTTAATGAGGTGGCTCTTACTCCACTCCCAAATGAAAATTTCCAAGAAAAAAAAAGAAATCAAACTTCAAAGCAAAAAACACATATTTCATTAAAATTGGAATTATATAGTGGATCTAGAATTTTTTTTACTTTAACTAGATTGAGTTTTTCCAAAATGAGAAATTAGAAAATTGCTTAATTCACTACTTTGAAAGAATATATTCACTATTTTTGTGATAAAATTATCATAATAAACTATATAACATAGATTGACATAAACTTGCAGAAGAAAATATTGCATGTCTTAATGAATAATAATAAGTTATTGTTAATTATTATTATTCATTTTTTCGTTGAAAAATTATCATTATTCATTTTTAATTAATTAGTACTATTTGTAATTTATTAATAGTTATTATGATTAATAATTATTATTATTAACTATTAATAATAATTTAGTAATTATTATTAAGTAATTTATAAATTAATAAACTATTATTAAATAACTAAGAAACTAATTTAATTAATTAATTAATAACTAAATAATGGGGTGATTTTGCACCCTATTGATAAACTAGAAATCCAATTTTTGGGGGCCTTGGACAAAACAACTAATAATCAAGCAAAGGCCTACAACCTTCTGCAAGGCCTATCCCTTGGGATTCCACTATTGTTTTCCATCATTTGATCCAAAATATCACCATGTGTTGTGATAAAATTGTCATGATAAACTCCATGAAACAAATTTATATAAATATATAGAAGCAAATCATTGGTGTCTTAATCTTAGACTTGGTTATGGTTCATATTAAAATTTTGATTAATATTATTTGATGAAAATAATATTTTATATGTTAATATTTAAATAAATTTTATTATAATTTGATATAGTATATACCACACTATGTGTTGAGATAATAGTCTAATAGAACATTGACACAATTTTAAAGTGTCCAGAAAATTTATTTAATGATAGAATTATACTAGTAATATGTCTGTTACCATAATAATTTTAATTTTAGATACTGCTATTAGTTAAAAAAATTGCATTGAGTATCACATTTTATTATATTAGGAGGTAGATAACATTTTATAATCAAGAGAAAATGTTATATAAGACTCATATTATCTTTAAATTTATTCTGTTAACAATCAAAACCAATTATAAAATAGAAATTGTAACAGCATAATTTATGTCTAATAGTATAATTTATTGTTTTATATTAACTTAATGATCAAAGAATACATAAGCAATACGTTTTTCAAAAAAGAATTCGCATATAAAGGTATATAATGACATTAATAATAATCAATAGTTGATACTATTATTAACCTATATTTTAGCTATTTTTTGATGTTATGGCAATTATCCTATCTAGATTGATTTATTATAGTGAGCCTAAGAGTTGGTACTGTTAGCACCTAAATCCACCTTAGGCTAAAAGAAGGCAAAATTTAGGGTAACCACAAACCACGCTCAGTCTGGTAGCTAGCCCTACCAGAACAGGAGAGGGCTCTCTTCGTGTCACGCTCAGTGAATAAGTAAACGAAATGGCCTGAGATGACTTACAGTGAAATATTGATCTTAGGCTAGTAAGTGATTATGGATACAAGAAGCAATTTTTTATGAATGACTTAGTTTCTGGGATGGTATGGGACCAACGAACAGAAATGAACAGAGAATTTAATACAAAGGCATAGATTACTTCGTGAGGCAAGACAGGCAGAAAGTCTAGCAATTTAGTTGGAAATAACGGGGAATGGAGAGATTTCTTAGGAGGGTGAAAAGGGCATAAGTACATGAAACCTTTTCAACAGAAGAAAGAACACTGAACATGAAATTTTCCTGCAGGCAGAGCAATAAAAATGAATTCTACCTTATCTAACTTAGAAAATTTCACTGGAAATGAATATGAAATGAACTGTGAAACATAACAAAATACACATGAAACATTAGAGACACATTTGCTACACTCACAACCACATGAATCTCATGAAACAGAGTCGTTGTCTTTCATTAATCCTCTGTCAAAATATACAATGAAGAAACAGAGTTTCTTTCCCACAGTCTCCCAGAAATTACA
>APFE030002931.1:19473-39188 GCA_000404065.3 Pinus taeda
AAATATACAATGAAGAAACAGAGTTTCTTTCCCACAGTCTCCCAGAAATTACAAGCCAACCAACCCTTTGCAAATGGTTTGCATACAATATATAGAATGTGCCATGAGGAGATAGAACGCCCAAGGGTTGGGGAGCTTCTCGAATCATTACAAAATGGAGATGGAAAGCCAACCATTAGCTACAGGTGCAGCATTACAAACATGACAAATGGCTTGGGTGACTGTTTGCCTTCATTTGCCACTTGGATAGAAGCCAATCTGGAGTGAAAATGCTTTAAAATTTGTCTTATGTGTCGAAAAAGTGAAGTGTATATGAGCGAGCCCACTTGTGGAAAGTCGCGTATCGAAATTTCATGAAACAGAGTTAAATTGGGCCTTTTTCCCTATATGCGTCGCGCCAAATTCTATATGCGCCACGCCACTTTGGAGGTTGTTTTGAGGCACCTGCAGGAGTCCAAATTATGCCCAAGTGTACTTCTTGGAAAGCCTGGCCTGTCTAGTTTCCAACCCAAGTGGAATTTTTGAATTTGGTGCTCATTTGCCCCTCCAAATCTTCATTCGCCCAAGACTGCTTCCTGTGTGTCAAAATAGGGGCAGAGAGGCCATTGTTTGGGTGTATTTGGCCCCCTGGAGACTTAAATCATGCCCAAATTTCTTTTCCAAGCACCAGTAGTCGTGATTGTGCATGCTGAATCCAAAAATGCAAGCCATTTGTCATTTGGAGCTCCCAATCCTAAGCGTCGCGCCAGTGGCGCGGCGCATAGAGAGAAAAAACCTGTGTTGTGACCAAAAAATTTCCATGTGACCAAACTTGCCCCAAATTGCTTGAAATTTGGGTTGAAGGTTCTCTAAGAGGCACTATTCTGGGCCACAAAGGCTTCAACCAAGATTTGAAGCCGATCTTGCTCTTTTTGCCTCTTTTGTCTCTTGGTTGCTCTGCTCAATTTTGCCTTCAATCTCCTTATCCGAGCCTTCGCACTCATGTTCCGTGCCCTGTAATGATAAACCATCCTCCTCATTATGGTTTTGTCGCTGTTGGCATTCTCCAACAGTCTCTCAAGGTGGATGTTGATCCGCTTGAGCCAAGACTCACGGTCATTGTTAATCTCTTGCTCCAAGGTAGTGAGCTCGATCCTCCTTTGTTGGGCAGCTTGTTGATTCTCACGGATGCTTTGCAGCTCCATGATCTCATGCTGGTCCTCAAGCTGTTTGTTACTCTGCTCCAAATACCTCATGATCCATTTGGCCCTCTCCACATTGAGTGACAAGTCTTGGATCTCCATGTTCTGCTCCTGAATGGTCATCCTAAGTCTGGCATTCTCCACATCTGCATCATCATCCTAAATGAGGATGAAGTCGGCCTCCTATTCACCTGATGGCGCCTCATCATGCATGGGATTCTTTCCCTTGTCCTATACCTGTGTCGTCGATGCCGAAAGCGAGGCCCCTTCCACCCCAGGTGGAGATAACACTCTCTTTGTTATTGCAAACAAGTGCCTACTGCCTCTCTGATATGTAACGAATACTGGCATGGTAGTGGTCTCATGGTGCTCATACTGATGAGAAGCACCACCTATCTCATGCTCTACCTCTGATAGTACCTGTGAAGTGTTGAAGAGGTCACAGGAGATGAAGTCCTCCCAAGCAATGCCCTGCAATCCCAACAGATGATCCACCAAAATCCGGATAAGAGCAAAGTGATAAACACTGTTAAGCTGCTGCTAATGGGTCTTATGCTGCATGAAGGTGTTCATCCTCTCTATGTTCCTGCAAATGAAAAATGGGAGGTTCATCATCCTCACCCTGGTAAAGTGCATGAGCAACATGATGTGATAAGCATATAGTCGAGAGAACCTCCCCTCATAGCTGAAGTACTTCATGATCAATTTCATGAGTGGAGCATACTCATCTTTCAAGTATCTGAATGGAAGGACTCTTGTGAGCTGCCTCAAGAATCTGGCCTTAATGTAAGGCTCATAGTGTTGCCTATCCACCTTCTTTTTCTTATGCCACTGTTCTCCAACATTTGGTATGCCTGTTGCCATTGAGATAGTTTCAGGTGTCAATGTGAAGGTGACCCCGGCCAAGATAGACTGACCTCCATGTAGGTGAAGCACAAAAAGACGGGCCAACTCATGATGAAATCTAACATTAGCCACCCTTTGACAAAATTCAAAACATGATAGGTGCTGGAAGCATGACATGGCAAGAGGGCAGGCCTGCAATTCAATGAGGGTAGTTGGCTCATCCCTAACATGTTTGCCACTCTTGTGATGTCTCCTGGCAACTTGTTCTTCTGAGGATGAGTCACTTTGTGTCTCCATCTCATACTCTGACGAATGCTTTGATGCCATGACTGTTGTGTGTACTGTACTTAGGCTGCCCTTTGGTGATGGTGTGAAGCTGGGTGCTTTTGTGATATCTACCACCAAGGGGAACAATGAAAAAAAAGGGAGTATTAGGAGGGGAGTAATATGAGAGGAATAGGGGTTATGGCGAGAAGTTTTGTTTAGGGATATGTAGGGGGGTTAGGGGATTTGATAAGTTAGGGTTTTGGGGTGTTATGTTGACCAAAGAGTGGAGGGATAGGGGATAGGGTTTGGTAGTGCTTTAGGGTAGGGATAATAGGAAAAATGAGAAAGGGAGGATAGGGAAAAATGGTAGGAAAACAAAGCCTTGGACTCAACACCACAATTATGCAACCCTAGCCACCATAGTTTTGATGTTTTTTGAGTGGTTGGTTTTATGAGTTTTATGGAAATTAAACATAACCAAGAACCACCATATCATCCATAAAACTTGATGAGCAAGTGTGATATAGAGCCTACATGTCAATTTAATGGGTATCACAAGCAATTTGAGGTGATTTGGCACGATGTCGGCCCTTTGTGTGTGTGCGCCGAACGCCAAACCCAATGTGCCGCGCCCTAGGTGTGCGCCACGCCCCTGTGTGTGTGCGCCGCGCCCTAGAAACTGCCTCCAACTTACTCTAAATGCGTGCTTTGCACTCTGCAACACTTTGCACTCTTTCTCTATGACCTTGATTAGCACAATGACTTTTGATTTTGGTGGAAACTTGTATATAAAGACTTGGAAGTCATGGGTTAAGTTTTTGCTTCTTCAAAAACCCATTTTTCTAATGTTATGTTTTGACACTTTTTCACTGACTTAAGGCAACACTCATTTTCACTTTTCCCTTTGAAATTTTAGCTCAAATGATAAAATTTTCGGCACTCTTTGCAGGGATTGCATGATAGGGAATTTGGCCATGGAAACCATGACTGCACCTGAAGAAATCAACTGATGACTTTTTTGCAAATTTTATCACAAATGACACTGTTTGACTTTTCTTCAAAACAGAGTTTTGAAGAACATTCGAAGTCTATCCACATGGCGATGAAACTCTCTAAATCATAACTGTGTAAGGGCCTCACTCTGGCCTGCATGGCTTTATTGGACATGTTTGAAGACCAAATTGATTAATCCCTAGACCTAATTATCGAAAATGACTTTTGTCCATTAAAGGACCAGACTTTGACATGTTATGGACTTTAGTGATCATTGACAAAAGACCTAAGCCAGCAGGAGCCAGACATGAGGGGAAATGACTAGCATGACCTTTTCCGTCAGATTATGGCATGCCCCTAGCGGAATGCAGCTGGGTGAATGGAGCGGGACACCTAAAAAATGAAATGCATAAAGAGTTTTGATCTCTGACGGAGGACTGACCAGACCGACTCTAACAGGTACCATTTTAGAGTGTCAGATTTATAAAGCTATTAAATGGCATAATACCAATTTTTGTTATTGCTATAATTAACAACAGGTTCAATTATTGTTATAGTAACTTATTTTGTTTATGTTGAGATTTAAGGAAATATGCCCTAATATCATATTCTCTTCATTGAAGCATATCTTTCTCCCATTGGGCGCATGGCATCGATATCTTATGTATAAAAAGTTAAATAACATGGAAGACAAGAGGTTTCCTAAAATTGCTTGTAACTCTAGCCAAAACCACCTCAAATTCAAGTGAGGGTGGCATAAGGATGAGCAAGTTTGGCTAGGCTATTGGGAGATAAATGTGGAGATCATTTGCAGGATAAAGATATTAATATTAAAGATATTATTGCATCAAAATTAAATTATTATTAAATAGAAGGGTGATAATGAGTTAGAGGGTAAAAGGAAACTAAGATATTATATTAAGGAGGTGATCAACCCAAACCTTGAAAGCTAGAAGTATCTAGACTTTGTTTTGAGTAGTGTAAAGAAGAAAATAAACATTCTTAAAATAAAAACAAACCCTCATGATCTCCATAGTGAAACTAAGCATAACTGGTAAATTCCAAAAACATCATGGGAGAAAAGTGTATGTCACCTTTGTAATGCTAAGAGGGTTGGATATGAAAAACACTAAGTTCTATTAGAGTTTCTAACTCGTACTCACATTGCATCAACATTTTAAAATATATGTGACACTACCAACTTTCTTAACCTTTTAACTCAACAAAACTATGTTGATCTTGAAATACTTCTCTTAATTTTTTTTCGAGCATAGAAATAAAATTCTAAAAAATTATGAGTAATCTCTTTATGCCCTAGAAAGGTCCAAGAGACGATATTCACGCTTAGTGGATGTTAATCATCATCATCATCATCACGATCATCATTATATATTATTATAAGAATTTTACACCACTTTATAGTTGACAATATAAAAATAAATTATGAATTGAAATAGTAACATTATTTATATTTTGTGTTAAAAGCTAAGTTGATTGAGGCTTGCTTCACGAATAATAGATTAATGTGTGAGAAATCATTTACTTATAAAACTATTTAATGACAATGACATTAGTAATGTCCAATATCTATTATTAATCATTTTAACAATCAAAATCAATTATAAATAAAAATAGCAATAGAGTACTATAAATTGGTTTTTTTCTAATATTCGAGGAAAGAGGGTAAAACAACTAAATTATTCATTGTAAGTGTTCAATATTTATTCTTGAATTGTTCAAATATATTATATCGAAAAAAGAAAAAAAACAATAATTGATATTCCTTGAAAAACTTAGATTGCTTACATTATTTCTATTATAATTAATATTTACATTGTTGTATTAAAACCAAGTTCATCAAGATCCACCTCATGTGTAATAGATGCATATGAAATTTCTTACCTATTAAGTATTATTATAGTAAATTTGCACCACTTTATAGATGACAAGATGTTTAAGAAAATACAAATAAAAAAATTATGAGTTGGAATAGCAACACAATTTCTTTTTCTTATTTATATTTTGTGTTAAAAACTAAGTTGATTGAGGCTTACTTCATGAATAATAGAGTAATCTGTGAGAAATATCTCACTTATAAAGTTATTTAATAACAATGACAATAGTAACGTCCAAAATCTATTATTAATCATTTTACCAATCAAAATCAATTATGAATAAAAATAGCAATGGTACATGGTATAGATTGATTTCTTTCAAATAGAAGAGGAAAGAGGATATAGTAACTAAACTTATTTTTTTAAGTCGTCAACATGTATCCTTGAACTATTTGCATATGTTCAATTTAAAATAACATATAACTCATATTCTTTAAAACCTAGATTGTTACATTATTTCAATTAAATTAATATTTGTATTTTTGTATTAAAACCATGTTCATCAAACTTTAACTCGTGGGTAGTAGATATATAAGAAAATTCTTACCTATAAAGCTATTTAAGGACATAAATATTGCGTTTGTTACAATTGTTAACTATTTTAATGTTGATACTAAGTAATTACTTTCTCTATGTTTAGTATAAGTATTATACTAGTACAATATTGGCATGCCTTCAAAGTCTAGAAGAAAAAATATTTTGCGAGTCTACTTGTGTCATTTGATGATCAAAATTATTTTTTATGAATTAGAACGTGATAGAATCGAATTATTTGATTTATATCAAATATGAGAAGAAATATTCAAGAAATCGCATTTCAAACTATATTTCAATTGTTTATCATTTATTCATTAAGTGTTTAAATGATTAATATTAAAATAGCTACTCCAATATTGTTTTAATATACCAAGCGTAAAAGTTATTGTTTTTAAGTGCATTATTGAATTTGATTATGTGCATTTGATATAGTCAGAAGTTACGAAAAAAAAAACACTTTGAATGAAAGTGCCATGTAATTTGCATAAAGTATGGTTACATGATTATATTGAAGTTGAACCAAAATTTGCATGTGTACTAAATAATATAAAAATCCTCAAAAAATAATAAAAATGGAATATTTGATATACAACAAACATTGAAAGTTATTTCTGAAATATATTAATAGATCATTCAAAAGACAAAATTACATTCATGAATCATCTCCACCTAATCTCAAGATATTTTCTCAAGTAGATCGAGAAATTTATTTATATTTGGAAATTAGTGTTTTTTGGAAGAGACTTTCTAGAAATTTACCAAAGATCTAATCAAGAAATATTTATACTTATTCCCAATCCTACATATTTGGCAATTTCTATCTCTTCCTCAAAAACACCAAATTCCATTTCACAGTCTTTTACCCTCAACCATGTCATCCTCATGGACATTAACTATTATTCCTTTGGCAATGCACATGCTTGTTCCTTTAAAATCACGTGTAAGATAAACCTTTGTGCATATGAAGGTAACCCTATCTTGGGGAATATTTATGGCATGATCATGGTAGCGAGGTTCCAACCTAATTCTGGCTAAATCTGATAATATTCCAATACACCCCCTAGTGTATACTCAAATCCTATTGGATGTGGTATGGACGTGTCATGTTTTAACACCTCAATCTAACCATTATGTATCATTTATTTAACATCTTTCCATGCACTTTATACCCCATCTTTGTATTGAATACGGAGCCCTGGCCCACTCTCACTCCATCTTGCTAATGATGTAACTTGCTTCCAAGAGAAAATGTAGAAGAACCATTTGCACCTGTAAAACAAAGTAAATAAGCTTAGTATTTTCTCAAACAAAACATTTAGTACTTTAGATAATACTTAACACATGCTTCAAGATTTTGATTTACCTATCTTGGGTCTCAAGCCCATGATCTTCCATTGATGAATGTCCCCTTCATCAACATCCTCCACAATCAAATGTGGTTGAGTGACATTAATTATCAACATTGTATCATAGTCTACATTAACCCTTTCTCATGCATAAAAAGTTCCAAATTATGTAGATTCCCTTCTGAGCCTAATAACTTGACCACTAGTTAAGACGTCAATGTATTCTCCTTTTGTCAAATTTACTTTTCCATTGTAATTCTTACTAATTCTATAAAAAATCAATAGTTTGTAACTAAGGTTAAACCATGTAACATGTGATTTTATATTTTAGTCAAAACACAACTTTCAAAAAAAGAATATGGATGAAATAATTTAGGATATTATGGTAGCTATTTTGTATTTACTAAAAAATTGTTCCCCATCATTTAGTGCTTGGTACAAAAATGTACTTTACATATTTGTGTTCTGTGTGTGAAATCCTAACAATTAGATATCTAGGTAGCATTATAGAATGATAAATATTAAGTCATATCAAACAACCAAGTTCCTATTTAACTTTGGAAATGGCACTTGTATTGTTGATTTATGTGTACAAATAATATTCCTAAGAAAATTGTAGAACTTTTTAGAAAACTACAACATGGTCCTTCGGAACATCAAAGAATGTCCAAAATTGATGCTACTTAAGATTTTAAAAAGACCCAAGTGAAGAAAAAATTGTATTTATATCTCACTTAGTGAGGATATTTGATGTATAAACTTGATATTTGGAAGTCATTCTAGAAGTTTTCTTCCAAATAAAAATTCTAGTACTAGATAATTCTCATTTTTATTTTGAAAGTTTAAAAATTACATTTCAATATATTAGTTCCAATGTTAGGACTTCCTACCATTACATATATTATGACATATTATTTAGGATGAATACATAGGGATGTAAACCTCTAGGTCCCCGAAAAGTGTAAATTTTAGTTTTGACAAATACGTGTGTTGATGAAGAAAAAATGACCTTATGCATCTAGAAAATAGTGAAATTTATTTTGTAAGTTCATAGCTATATATTAGAGAGGAAAGAAAAATAATACATGTAACCAAAAAAATTGTGCTTGTCACTTTATAGTTGCATATGTGTGCATTGAAAGCGAAATCACAACATACTTCAATAATATGTTTATTCATAAACTCCAACATTGGACAAGATTGTATTTTCTACATGGGATAGTCCCTATAATATGTTTGTTAAATTTAATTCTATCACAAACACAAACATATTGCCAACAACAACATTATAGAGAAAAAGATGTCCAACACATTGTAGATTCCCTTAGAGAAAAATAAGTCCAAAAAATTGTTGATTTCGTACTAAATCAAACACAAGCACATTGCCAATAACAACACTACAAGGTGAAATAAATCGAACACGTGTAAGATTTCCATATAGTGTATACTCAAATCCTGTTGGGTGTGGAATAGACGCATCATGTTTTAACACCTCAATTCTAACCATTATGCATCATTTATTTACCATCTTTTCATGCACTTTATACCCCATCTTTGTATTGAATATGGATCCCTTACCCACTTTCACTCTATCTTGCTAATGATCTACCCAAATTCACTTCATCTTGCTAATGATCTACCTTGCTTCCAAGAGAAAATGTAGAAGAACCATTTGCACCTGTAAAACAAAGTAAATAAGCTTAGTATTTTCTCAAACAAAACATTTAGTATACTCTAGATAATACTTAACACATGCTTCAAGATTTTGATTTACCTATCTTGGGTCTCAAACCCATGATCTTCCATTAATGAGTGTCCCCTTCGTCAACAAAGTCCACATTCAAATGTGGTTGAGCGACATTAATTATCAACATTGTATCATAGTCTACATTAACCCTTTGTCATGCATAAAAAGTTCCAAATTATGTAGATTCAACCATTCCAAGCCCAATAACTTGACCACTAATTAAGACGTCAATGTATTCTCCTTTTGTCAAATTTACTTTTTCCATTGTAATTCTTACTCATTCTATAAAATATCAATAATTTGTAATTAAGGTTAAACCATGTAATGTGTGATTTTATATTTTAGTCAAAACACAAATTTCAAAATAAGAATATGGATGAAATAATTTAGGATATTATGGTAGCTATTTTGTATTTACTAAAACATTGTTCCCCGTCATTTAGTGCTTGGTACCAAAATGCACTCTACATATGTGTGTTGTGTGTGAAGTCTTAACAATTAGATATCTAGGTAGCATTATAGAATGATAGATATTAACTCATATCAAATTACCAAGTTCCTATTTAACTTTGGAAATGGCACTTGTATTATTGATGTATGTGTATAGATAATGTTCCTAAGAAAATTGTAGAACTTGTCGGAGAACTACAACATGGTCCTTCAGAACATCAAAGAATGTCCAAAATTGATGCTACTTAAGATTTTAAAAAGACATAAGTGAAGCAGAAATTGTGTTTATATCTCACTTAGTGAGGATATTTGATGTATAAACTTGATATTTGGAAGTCATTCTACAAGTTTTCTTCCAAATAAAAATTCTAGTACTAGATAATTCTCATTTTTATTTTGAAAGTTTTGAAATTACATCCCAAAACATTAGTTCCAATGTTAGGACTTGGAGGGCATACTATTTAGGATGAATACATAGGGATGTTAACCTCTAGGTCCCCGATAAGTATAAATTTTAATTTTGTCAAATACGTGTGTTGATGAATAAAAAATGACCTTATGCATCTAGAAAATAGTCAAATTGATTTTGTAAGTTCATAGATATATATTAGAGAGAAAAGAAAAATAATACATGTTGCTAAAAAAATTGTGCTTGTCATTTTATAGTTGCATATTTGTGCATTGAAAGCAAAAGCACAACATACTTCAATAATATATTTATTCATAAACTCTAACATTGGACAAAGATTGTATTTTCTACATGGCATAGTCCCTGTAATATGTATGTTAAATTTAATTCTATCATAAACATATTGCCAACAAAAACATTATAGAGCAAAAGAAGTCCAACACATTGTAGATATCCTTAGAGAAAAAGAAGTCAAAAACATTGTAGATTTCCTACTAAATCAAACACAAGCACATTGCCAATAACAACACTACAAATTGAAATAAATCTAACATGTGTAATATTTCCTTATAGCACAAACATATGTAAATAACAATATTGTAGGGTGAAACAAATATAGTGAATGTCATATTAACTTCTAACACAGACACAAGCATGTTGTTAATAACAACATTGCAATGCAAAACTAATCTAGTGCATCCTAGATTTCCTTCCAGTAGAAACAAAAGCAAAATGCAAGGTGAAATAAATCTAACGCATACATTGTTCTTGTGTTTGTGCGAAAATAAAATCTAGTGCCATGCTCGATTTGTTTTACTTTGTAATACATGTGTTTATGATAAAAGGAAATTTAACGCATGTTAAATTTGCTTTACTTTGCAATGGTTGTGTTTGTGCTAGAAACAAATCTAGCACACACTAGATTTGTTTTACCCTTCAAAGCTTGTTTTTGTGCTTTTGTTTTACCCTACAATTATTTTGCATTTTCTTTACACTAGATTCGTTTTACCTTACGATTCTTGTGTTTGTGATAAAAACAAATATAGCATGCGCTAAAATTTGTTTTACCCTACAATGCTTTTGTTTGTGCTAGAAACAAATCTAATGTGTGTTGGATTTGTTTTACCATGAAATGTTTTGTTTGTGCTTTTGTTTTACCTAACGTTGCTTTTGTTTGTGTTTTGCCTTACATTAGTGTTGTTTTACCTTACAATGGCTAGGTCTACGTTAGAAACAAATCTAGCACAAGCTAGATTTGTTTTACCTTGAAATGTATGTGTTTATGTTAGAAGGAAATTTAGTTCATGTTAGATTTGTTTTACTTTGCAATGTTGGTGTTTGTGCTAAAAAGAAACATAGTGTGCACTAAATTTGATTTATCTTGCAATGATTTTGTGTTTGTGCTAGACACAAATCTAACCCACGCTAAATTTGTTTTACCTTGCAATGTATGTATTTATGCTATAAGGAAATCTAACATGAGTTAGATTATTTACTTTGCAATGTTGGTGTTTGTGCTAGAAACAAATTTAGCACACGCTAGATTTGTGTGTTAGATTTATGTCACCTTGCAATGTTTTTGTTTGTGCTAGATTTGTTTTATCCTACAAAGCTTTGTGTTTAAGCTTTTGTTTTACCCTACAATGCTTTTGTGTTTTTCATTACACCAGATTTGTTTTACCTTACAATGTTTGTACTTGTGCTAGCAACAAACCTAGTGTGCATTAGATTGCACACTAGATTTGTTTTACCCTAAAATGTTTGTTTTTATGCTAAAAACAAATCTAGTGCATTCTAGATTTGTTACAATGTTTTTGTTTGTACATTTGTTTTACCCTGTAATGCTCTTGTGTTTTGCATTACACTGTTTATTTTCCCTTACAATGAATGTGTCTGTGTTAAAAACAAATCTAACGTGCCTAGATTTATTTTACCTTGCAATGCTTTTGTTTATGCTAAAAGGAAATCTAACGCGTGTTATATTGTTTTTACTCTGCAATGATTGTGATTGTTCTAGAAATAAATTTAGTGCACGCAAGATTTGTTTTACATCCTAGTCCTTGTTTTTGTGCTATAAACAAATCTAACATGAGCTAGTTTTGTTTTGGCTTGCAATGCTTGTTTTTTTGCTAGAAGGAAATCTAGCACACACTAGATATGTTTGACCTTGCAATGCCTGTGTTTGTGCTAGAAAGAAATCTAACATGTGCTAGATGACTTTTTTCTTACAATTCTTGCGTTTGTGATAGAAACAAATCTAATGAACACTAGATTTGTTTTACCCTGCAATGTTTGTGTTTGTGCTAGAAACAAATCTAGCAGGCGCTAGATTCATTTTACCATACAATGTTTTTGTTTCTTTTATAAACAAATCTAGTGCACAGTAGATATTTTTTACCCTGCAATTCTTGTGATTATTCTAGAAACAAATCTAGCAAGTGCTAGATTTTTTTTGCCTTACAATGTTTGTATTTATGATAGAAACAAATCTAGCATGCCCTATGTTTGTTTTACCTTACAATGCTTCCATTTATGATAGAAACAAATCTAGTGTGTGCTAGATTTGTTTTACCCTGCAATGTTTTTGTTTGTGCTAGAAACAAATCTAAAGTGCATTATATTTGTTTTACCCTACAATGTTTTTGCTCCAAAAAAATAATTTTAAATTAGGCATTGGTGCAACTGGTAGCTCTCCAAAGCAGGTCAATTGATACTCTGCAAGGTAGTAATAGAAGCAATTCATGTTTATTGGGCATTCCTTTCTTTTGTTCCTCTGGGAATAATACACAAAATTAAACAAATCTATCTAAGATAGTTGTGGTCAAAGGAACAAGATCGTCACCCATTTGCACTTACAACATGGTATTCCATAGCCATTCCCAAGCAAATGGGATGATGGGGCTTAAAAAATCTCATTTGGTTCTTTAAGGCTCTTGCTAAAAAAGGTGTCTAGAAATTGATTCAGGGTATGGGCTTGTGGCCATAATTCATAGTAAACAAATATATTTCCCCCTATTCAACACTGGATTGGGTTCATACTCCTAGGTGATTTCCAGCCTTTGGATCATTGGGTTGGAAAGCTCTTAAAAATTACGCTTCATTCATACTACAAGGTTTCATATGGCGAATTGGAGATGTTAAAAAACTTCTCGTGTGGAAAGATCGCTGAATAATTTGTGGGAATTCTCATATACTCTTTGATCAACTCATTCAAGCTTCACACTCAAGGAATCTTCTTCTTAAATGAGGCCTCTGATCATATGGGTTTGATGGATCGCCTAGCTTGCAGGCAATCTGTTGACCTACTATTGGAAGGGGCTCTAACTGAAGAATGGAACAAATATATTGAAACTCTTATTTATAATCTGGTATCTCTCTCAAATTCTAAAGACACTCTAGTTAGGTCAAACACCCCCTCAAGTAGCTACAATCCTAAGTTTGGTTATTTGTCTTTAGCCCATTAACCTTGGGCTTACCCTCCTCCCTGGTGGGTTAAAAATATTTAGAATCAAAACTATCTTCCTAAAACTAAATTATTCATGTGGTTTCTCCTTAAAAACAAAGTGCCAACATGGGATATCTTACAAAAAAAGTTTTTCTTCGTGCTAAGTAGATGCCTACTTTGCATGGAACATGTTGAGGACATCCCACATCTCTTCATAAATTTCCCTTTCACTATCAGAGTATATCTTGAAATTCAGAGATCTATTGGTAACTCACATCAATGGCATGGGGACTCTATGGATATGTGTAAAAAAATGGCTATAAAGGAAACATCCAAAAAACATATGAGCTCTCCCTTTGATTGTCACCTAGGGCATATGGATGGAAAGGAACAACTCCATTTTCAAAAATTAAGGACAATCCTTTCTCAAAGTCCCTCCTAATATTTCCTCCAAGTGTCTTAAAATGCAAAAACAAAATTCAAACATCATCCTTGAACATCTCCCTCAAATATAATGTTGGACCATAAATTCTTCACTTTTATTCCTATCGACTCTGGAATGATTTTTCTATATGCAATTATATAATAAAATATGTATGCACTAATGAAAAAACATTAAGTTTCATTTTTAATAATCACAAACAATGAAAAAAGCATCACACATAACTAGCATCATTTTGAAAAGTTTATATTTATTAAAAATCCTTAACATGTTTTCCTCCCATATCTCATTAAAAAGGTGTAAAAAAATTTATATACCATCCAATAAGCCCAAGGGTCTCATACCTTTTAAAACTTTGCATTACCATTATATCTTTCTCCTTGAAGATATATAATATGTTTCTTCTTTAACATATATATTATGTTTTGCATTTTCTCAATATTTGGCAAAACACTAAAGTTGAAAAAAATATAAAATCTCCATTTTTAGAATATTTTAATGATATAGGAGATTTATTTAAGTTATGTTTTTGGTTGGGAGAGTTAGCTTATATAAAAATCTTAACATTTTAAAATCTAAATTTTCACAATTGAACATAATTTGGCTTTGTGTAATAAATAAAAAAATTAAGAATTTTTATTTCATATATCTTATTCATAACATTTTAATGGTTTATTCATATAGTTAAAAAGGTTCATATTTATAGGAAATTTGAAAATGATAATTTTAAGAGTGTTTACATCTAATAAAAGGCAAGGGAATAGTTTGAGATACGGTAGCACACACTATCCCATCATTGTGAGTTTTTAATACCATGTTTGTTAACAACTGAGAAAAAATCACATGGAGAGAACATAAATTAGAGTATTGAAAAAAAAATGTTAGAAAAATAACTAAATGTAAAGAATATAAATAAAAAGATTAACAAAATTTGTGAGAAAATTTCATAAAACAAATGCTATATGATTAACAAAATTTGTGGGAAAAACTCATAAAAAAAATGTTATATACTTTTAGATTTTGTATTCATAATTTTAATAGGAAACAAAAAACACTCTGAGAGAAATGGCTAATTTCTCTAGAGATATTTCCTGGTCTCTAAAGCCATCACTTATATTTTATTAATTTATAAATAAAATAGCATTTGCACCTTATGTTGCAAAGGAAACGTCGTAAGGCATAGAGTGGTAAGGCATAGAGTGGGGAAGAATAGCAACATGTGAATGGGCATTGTTGAAAGCAAGGGTGGACGATATTGTGTATTCTAAAAATGGATATTTTGTTATGGTCAACCTAATGCATTCATTAATTAGATGACAACGAAAAAGTTTTGGGCCTAGGCTGAACCAACACAAATCTTTTCTACAAGACTGAAATTGCCTAAATGATTCCTCAATCAATGGAAATAACCGTTTCCCTCCTCTGATACCTAAAATACATTGTAGGAGACCCAATTTTCAAGTAACTTAATATAACTAGCAATTGCCCCAAAAAGTGCAAAGAGAGGCCGATTACAGACAAGTTTTTTTATGTATAAAGTGTTGAGAATGGAGGATCTCAGATTAGACTTTAGTTGGACTCTGTTGGTTTGGGAGATGTATCATGTGTTAGCATTTGTGCATATTATGGGCATAAAGTTTGTTATGATGATGGAGATTATTTTCAACCAGTTGCGGGTTGGAAACAACTTTTGTGAATGCCTTGGGTAAGATTCCATCTTCTGGATAATGGAAATTCCAGTGTCCATTTAGTCTATACTAGAGTACAATGAGTCTCAACGATTCCTCAGCAAGGCATCAACCAAAACAATGCAGGAATTACACAAGCCTTTCGGGATGCTCTCTAAAGAAACATGAAACTTCTCATTGTGTTTAGCAACGTTTCTATTGAAGGTCAAGTTGGCTCATGTAAAGCAAGGGAATTTTTGCATCTTCAACAACTTCACATTTTCAAAGACAGTCATATTCTCTTGTCCAATGTAAGAAGAGAAAGAACACTTACAATGCAATATATTCATAAAAACATACTAAGAAATGATAGTTATCAAGATAGAATCTGAATTCAAATGTGGATACCATACAATACAGAAAACAATTGGCCCCCAAAACTACAGTTCAGAAAATTCAGGAGTATACATATTATTAAAGCAAAAACATGCACTTCTTCAAATTTATTGAAAAAAATAGGTATGTGGATAGTCTAGACTAATTTTATCAAAAATTTTAATGATTGGATAACATAAACCCCTACAAAAATGCTCAAAGGTCCGTTGATCCTTCTGATGCAATCCCTTCAAGAAATGTATTTCCTTATCATACACTATAAACTGTACGAAACCTAGCAAAAACTAGAGTAGTAGGTCTTCTCTAAAGAACATTAGATTTATTATTGAGATTATTACAAGTTTGATTTTAAAAAGTTGATAGCCATCACACTATTTTCTTGTGCTTGGTGGGCGTATGTATTTGTTTGTGTGTGTTGTGACTCTACTTTTGATAATGCAGGTCATGTAACCTGTTCTAGGTGTTCTGGAAGTAAGAAGGATATGCACAGACATTAGGTACACCCTTTCAAGTTGAAAAATAAAAATTAAATAAGCACATAGCAAACAGAGAATATATGACTAAGTACCTAGTGCAAGCTACTTATTTAGTATGTTGGCTCGTTTGGCATGCTTCATTTGAGTGTAACTTTGTTTATGAAGGTCTAAGCAGGCCTTTAAGGTGCAGGCAACAATGTCCCAACTATAAATGCAGTCTCCTCGAGACTTCACACATGAACAGAATAGACAAACCTCTCTAGGCATCAGCAGCAGCATAGTCTCTTGAAATCTCCCACGGCTAGCTCCTAAACGAGAGAGTAGTGACAAGCATTGGCGGGACAGGGAGAAGAAATGGGCAAATAACATATTCATTGGTGGCTTGAAAGTTAAAATGCATTTTCTTAAGAATTCTTTAGGGTTTCTTGGGAAGATGATTTTTTTGGGTTAAAATTGGATTTGGTTTGGTTCAGTTTTGGAGAAACAACAAATTAACTATACAAATCCCAACTGAACCAAATTATTTGGTTGTACCAAAGTTCTTCCAGATTTTCAAATGTTTTCCTCGATTCAGCGAAACGTTTTTACCATGTAAAAGGTAGTTGCTTATTACATAGAATTTCAATCAATCGAAAGCAAGAATAAACAACTAAGCACAAAAAAAAAATCACAACTCTAAAAGCATTTAAGCAAACTATACTATAATAACATAAATTAATAAAACGTAGCATTTGTTACATGAATCTAAAAAACACTACATATTTCAACAATAATTTAGAAAAAGGCATCACTCAACATCAATCTCAAACAACATAAAATGCCATGTTTCACCAAGTGCATGATAACTTGCAGTGGGATAGCATTACTTAGAGGAAAGGAATCCTTTTGGAACATTATATACCATTTTTTAGTAGAATGGTTGAGACAAAAAAACACCCTTGAACTTTAGATGTCAAGAAAATACAGCCTATATTTCTAACACATTGTTGATTTCATGCCTGCCAACAATCCATGATGTTGCTATTGTTAAAAGACAATCCTTGGTTGACTAGGTTATTGCAGTTGTGTTTTAAAGTGCCTATAATGGCACACTACATATAGAATTTGAAACAATTTACAAAAATGTTCACTTTAAGGATTTTCTGCATATGTTTCTTAACCAACAAGCAGAGAAAATATCATTATTTATTTTCACAGCAGGCCTCTTCTACGCTTGTAATCATTCACAGTTAATGTCAGACTATGCCTCCTTCCATCATTGCTAGGAACTTGCACTCCACAAGTTGACTCAATCTTCTGCTTTCTAGCCATAAAAGCTAAAGGGGCCCCTTGAGCACCCCCATACTTCTGCAGTCCAGCAAGTGAAATTGGAAGTTCAAAATCATGCAAAGAATACACCTTTGCATCTTCTGATACAGGAGCATCAGTGTCGACAAGCTTTCCATCATCCTCAGCAGTTTCTATTGCTATGGCTTCCTCTACTATGGCTGCATCTGCCTCTTTGTTCGCATCAGTGTTGTCTTCAGCAACCTTCTTCTTTGTATCATAATAATTTTGAGATTGAGTCCAACGCCGAGTGAAAGGATCATACCCTGCTTCACCTGCTTTAAGATTAAGGTTTAGAGGCTTAATCTCAGAAGCATTCTTGAAATTTTCAGCCTTGTTTTTCTTATTCATTTCTGCTAGCATCAAGGCTTTTGCATCCTTGCTTTTGCTCTGAAGAGAAAGGACTTCTAGTTCCTTCAATCTCACTTTAATTCTCTCAACTTCTGAATAATCATGCCTGCTCTCCGCCAGCTCCATCGCTCTTCTAATCTTTTCCTTTCCAGCAGCCACATTCGATGGCCTTTTGGAATCCAACTTCTTTTCCTGCAACATTTGTTTTACAGTTTCTGCATAATACACAAATTGATTTATCTTTTTTAGCGCATTTACTTTTCCTCAACTTCTGCTCAACTAATCATCTGACCATCACTGCGTTCTACTTCCCATTCCCAATCTGAAAAATCTTTCTCAAGTGGAGGTGAATCAGACACCCTAGCCATCTGCCATCTTGCTGCACTGCTCTCGCTACCCCAGAAACAATTCAAATACTTGTATGTGGTGCGGTTCTCAAACTTGTATTGTTTTTATCAGGATCTGTCGCATCAACATTTTTTTACCGACATTCCTATCTCAATTCTCACAAAGCAGCCCACAATGATATTCTCAAAGAACGGTTCCCAAAACCCAAATGGCCTGTATTCAAGATATTTGGATATGTTTGGAGATAACATCAACATCCTTTCCCAAACTCAACCACCACTCCCATCTGTTGGAGGGCCCACCTGAAATCATCAATGGGTTTGTCGTAGAACCAAATACCAATGAAGGGAAGGTCGTTTAACTGCAAACCAATAGATTGCCATTCAGAATTGAAAAAAAAAAAGACAGGCTAGGAGATTGGTACCCCAATGTGTTTTGGGCCATTTTCCTTCGGTTATGCTCCTTTTGAACTCTTGAGTGAACGTATCAAGGCAGTTTACTGTGAAATAATCTATCCACTGTAAGAGAAAAATGACGTTCCCTTTATTAGGAGGAGAGGAAAGTCCAGGCAAGGCAAGATCTGGTGGTCTTAGAAATGCAATATCCAGTGCTCCAAGCCCATTTCTGATAAATGGCTTGAGATTTGTCCGACTTCTTTTATGATCTCCATCCAAAATATATCTGTAAAATAATGCAGATCCGTGACGAACTTTATGGTATTTTCCGGATCGTTCTCTATGTGTGTAACAGTGTTGAATCCCCAGACTGTTTGGATATCTCCTTCTTCCTCTCCAGTACTGACTGTTTGGATATCTCCTTCTAAGTCTACAATACTGACAGAATATTTCTTTGTCAGGTAATAATTATTGGACAGCCTGATAGGATTGATGAAATTAAATATAAGGGAACTTCTCCGTCAGAATATCTGGTTGCAGAAATTCATTGACACAGTGGACAATATGATTTGTGAAGCTGAACACAGGACCCTGTCCTCAACAGGTACTCGGCAACCTGTATTCAAGATAAATCAAGGCCGACGACATAAGAATACAAGGAAGAAAACTTGTAAATGCAACTAATGTCAATTGAGTAACATAAATGGATGGAAAGGTCCAAAATGCAACCCGTTCTCTGACATCATCATTGCCAACACTAAGAAGTTACACAAACTTGGGCACAGCTCCATGATCAATCACAACTCTGGTATGCTCTGAGGTTCCTGACACAATATTTGTTAAAGCCCAGGCTACCTCAAACTATAATATGACCAAATTAAAACGATATTAGATTACCACAATATAATGTCAATTCAATACTTAGAATCTCAATTGAAAAACAGATCATACCTGAAAATGAGGGAAATCATCCCTTGCAAGAAACTCTACAATTCGAGGGACCACACCCATAGCGATAACTTCCTCAATTGGAGGACTGCGTTCTGTCACATATATTTTTTCAGATGGCCATTTCCTAAAGACAAAAAAAATGGTAATAAAGATACATATACTCAAGACTATTACCAATAGAGAGAAGCTTCCTGAATTGAGTTGATGCTTCTAACTGCATGGTAGGATCATCAGACCAGACCCCTGC
>APFE030002935.1:0-15098 GCA_000404065.3 Pinus taeda
AATAGATGAACTAAAGAAATTTGCATGTTCATGCAAGTAAGACATGATAAATACCACATATAAATAAACACTTGAACTACTAAAAAAATTGACCTCAACACCTAAGCAGACTTTTAGATTCTAGAATCAGAACAACAATGCTCACCATTAAATAACACCCCTCCTCAGACTTATCTAGAAAATTAGCCACCCATCTATCTGCATTTTCAACCCACTCACTGTGATGTACTCCAGCTCTTGTGGCAATGATATGTAACTGCAAATGTACATATTTTTCATTAATAACACTGAAAATTTTCAAAAATCCAACAAAAGTAGGGAATGATTCTGACAGTGCCTTGCCTACTAAAATAAGGAATCCAATCAAATAACAATATAAATTAATTGACTATATTTTCATCAACTCAAAGAAAGACTTCAAGTGAAAAAGTACTAATCAAACAACATACCTTTTTCCCTACACGCTCTTGTTGCTCCTTCACCTTCTAACGCAATTTAGTTATGCTCATGTTGACCCTCAATTGCTCTCCCTATAAAAAATACAACTATATCTATTACAAAATTATCATAAATGTAAAGCTTATATGGCCATTGTAAGGAAACACATGCAATTCTATAGGATGGCAAACATAAACCCATACTTTCTTTCCCAAAGACACAAGTACTTTTAAGCACAATATGTTGCACATGCTCAACATTAGAAACACTTCAGTCTTCATTTATTTGAAAATGCCCTTAGAGACCAATTAATTGTTACTCATATAGAAAAATCACCCATTATGCAATCTCTCATAATCTGCAAAAACCATGCCATGTTGCCATAAACAACACATAAATCATTTATAAGTAACATAAGGTGTCATTTGTATTTAGGAAAACGGCTATAGAAGAGGTGTTGTGGAATTATTTGGAGATTCATGATAAAGCTAATGATTGGAAACCCAGAACACAGACATCCTTGTTACAAAGCATACAAAAACTGAACAAATAAATAGTTTACTATAGTGACAGAGAAATATAATCAAGATAACTTGAGGAAGAACAAAAATGAAGAGGAGGGAATGGTAATATATTATAGTATAACACTATCAAGAATAGAAAAACTATATCACATATCAATGTGGGATATAAATGAAGAAACTTGAAGAGAAAATTGAAATTTGGTGCAAAAAGGAAATTTAGCTTGCATTCTTAGTTGTCTTTCCCACTAAGCAGTGCATATTAGACCTCTTTCTATTAGATAATCATGATCAATGATACCTAAGAGATATGCTTTAGCATGTTGAGCAAATATTGATAATAGTAAGCTCATGAATAAGTCTTTGGCTAATTTGAATTTCAAAAGTTCATAACACTTTATAAGGTCTCAGAACTTCACAGACGATATTTTTGATCAGTTGTTAATTGGTAAATTCTATAGCTTCGCAACCTCAGTACTAGGTAGGTAATTAAATATTTACATCTATCTCAACTTATCTGTGTTTTTTAACATTGAACTTTTTGAATTTGAAAAGTTCAAAGTTGCAAAACACAGAAATTGAGATAGATAATCTGAAAATTTCAAAGTTGCAATACATAGACGAATTGTGATAGATGTAAAGATTTAAGTACCTAATTTGTACTGAGGTTGTGAAGCTATAAAATTTACCAATGAACAACTGATTAGAAATAGTAGTTGTGAAGTTCTGAGACCTTATAAAATCTAACTAATTTTAAGTTGCAAGAGTAAACAGACCTTCACATAGCTAGCTCGAAGGTCCTTCCTTGTGTAACCTTGAGCCAAGTTGCGCATTACATATTTATTGTACTCTTCCAGCATGTGCATTAAGATATCTCATGTTGAGATACCCTCAGTATGTTTGTTTCCTTAAATTTGCCAATTGATTTGATCTGAAGAACATATGTTTTGAAAGTTATTTTAGGCCAATAATGATTTATGAAATCAGCAATTCAGAAAATTATAATATGAGTTACCTCAGAAATTGCAACTATTACTTTCATATTCATATACATCATTTCCTGCTACACTTGCATCAACATATCTGCAGAAAAATAACACAAGAACATTCGGATAAAAAAAATTACCATGTTATCCAAAGGTACAACAAGCTAAGAGTTGATTCTGCAGGTTATGATCATTCATGGTGCCACTTGAAATAAATATTACTTGCATATCAAACCAAGTTATCATGCAAAAATATTACAAACAATTCAATTCTTACATGAACATGGAAATTACAAAAACCCTTGTGGCTAATTAACACTAGGCATTCTTCAGGTAAACCAAACTAGGTACCTAATTAATACAGAAGCTTGTTGATTTATAGATGAAAAATGACAATTATAGGTTAAGAATGGCTTATAGGTTTGTATATTTATATATGAATGGCTTAATTGCTTTGTGGATATTTCCCTCTGAGAGGGTTATACCATGTAAAACTTCTTGTGATGACCAAAGACCTATTTCTTTTGTGGTGCTAGTTCCTATGATTACCCAAATATTGATTTCATCATGACATCAAACTTCTTGTGAGGTTAACTACTTTCTGTTCAAAGATCGAGGTAGCTTACAATAACTGTAATGTTCTTTCTTCTCCTTGTGAAGTGTTGTTCTCTATTTTTATGATAAGACTTGGTAGTTGTTGAGTACTAGGTGCGTTTATAACCATTATTTCCATTCTAGAATCAAACCTCTTGAGCTCCTATTAATTTCTCTTAAAGATCCAATCCTACTACCCATTTTCTGCAAAATTAGTGCATTGTGGAATTTTGATTATTCCATTGCATCCAAAGTTGTCCTTTAAGTCAGATATGTCTTTCAATTCATAAAAAAGTGTTTGTTTTCCAAAAATATAAATATTTCCCTCATGGCCATCCATTTAAAATGTGGTATTGGTAATAAAATTTTGATTTTATAAAGATTTATTTTGGTATTATTCTTGTAATTGCATAGTTATTTTTGTTTTCTCAATTCCTTATTTTAGTGTTCCCTAATATTGTTTGGAAAAGCACTTTTGTTTTAGGTCTCTCAAATCTCTGCTATTCACAAACCCCAAGGTCCTCACTAGCTTCCTAACAGTCCTTGACTTTATTTCCTCACCATTTTCTAGCAATATGTTTTTCTTGGTTCCAGGCTCCTCCCACAACATGGTTCTCTTTGTAGTAGTCATGCAACATTTCTCCATGTGGGTATTGTTTTCTATCAAAATACCCCACCCCCAACCTCCTTTTCAGCCATCCATGCCAATGGAAGCATCCTCCTTGGTACCAATTCCCTCCCTATAGACAACAATTTCCTTAGTAATCACCCCCCATTTCAAGTGGTTTTGTCAACCGTTACTTCAATCACACTGCCCATAGCTGGTAATTCCTAGAAATCACACCCATTCAAGCATTAATATTACCTACAAAGTAAAGATCACTGCTTGTTTTCCAAACCAAACACTTTGACCATACACCCGTACCACATGGAGACAACCTATGGCTAAAGCTAATAGGCACATCAAGCAGCTTGCCAAGTGGAAACATTGTATTGCCAAGCTAATAGGAATGTCAAACACCTTGCAAAGTGGGACCAGCTAAACTTTTCCCTAAAAAAAACTAGAAGACGACAAGGGCATGTTGAATAGGATGCAAAGTAACACATCAACATCCTAATAGCATTACTTGCCACATGGTACAAAGATTTCCTTTTATGGCAACAATTACAAGACACCTGCCATGTCATCTACCACATACCATCACGAGAGCAGTGCCACTTTTGCAAGCATGTGATTTGACAAAGACACATCACTCTACCATGAGTCATTTCCATGTGCTACTATGTCATATATGATCTACCACATCAACATTTTGAAGAGCCCCTTTCATTCAAATTTCAATTTTTTACAGTGATTTCAAGCATGCAAAGTCCACTTCAAGTATAACTTTTTGCAGAGGGTGTTTTTTCATTCTCTATGCAGTGCCACAGTTAGTTTTTGGAAATTCCATTGTGTGGTGCATCCTACTACTGAGTTTTCTAAGGTAACCCCTTCTAATCCTCATTTATGGACCTTTTGAAATGCAAGTCTTTAGCCATACAAGCACTTTTTGTAGTATCATTTATTGGAAGTGCATATTTTCATGCACTTTACATTGGTGCAATCAGGTTCTGTATTTATAGCAATTTGATTTCTTTTCTTCGTGATGGATAATATGAATGTAGCTGGCTTAGATAAGGGTTGGACAGAACTAGATCTGGATGAGTTGGAAGCAACATATGAACTATGGTTTACTGATAACAGTTACAACTCATTTTCATTAGCTAGAGATGGGGAAACTTATGTTGGTGAGTCCACATGGGATCCATAGTTCGCAAAGGATCAAGAGCTTAGTCTAAAAGATCATGAAAAGAAAACATATGAAGGCCAAGAGTTGAAATATTCCTTAGAAGAAGATATGTTGAGAAAGAATATTATGCAACTAATTCAAGGAATAAGTGATGAATTCGGTCTCTTTGCTATCAACACCTTGACTGCACGATAGATGAGTTCATGATTAGACAAGGTGAAGTTTTAGAAGCTGTTGCACAAACATATCTTAGGATTGCACTTCTAGCTATTGTCATGGACATAGAATATCAGTCTATAACTTATGGAGCAAGAGAACATGTAGAAGCAACATAAGAGACAGAATAAAATGGAGGAAGAATTTTAAGAACAGGAAAACGTAAAGGAGCTTGAGAGCCTAATATTTTTGCTTAAAGGAAGAGAAAAGGAGTCTGCGGAGCTTTCTTCCAAGACTAGGCAAATGATAAATTCACTCTTATAGGTAGAGGCCCAAATAAAAGAGTTTCAGTAGGATCTTGAATGTGCTCAAAAGGGACAACGTCTGAAAGAGTCATCCATCGAGAGACTTGCATCAGCTATTGTGGAGAGAGAGGATAAAAAGGATAATATAGTCAAACTGCATCAAGAACTTAAAGAAATGAAACATAAAGATTTGGTATCTGCTAGGCAAGCGATTTTTTTTCCAAGCAAGAGGAAGCCAAACTAGTTGAAATAAAAATTAAATATTGCATATGAAGAAGCCATCGGACCCTTACTAGCTTAGAGAGAGAAATTTCCACCTTGAAATCCTTATTAGAAGAAGAAAATTCAAGTTTGAAGCATGTGAGTAGTGAGCTGCAAGGTCAACTAAAAACTCATAATCTTTACAAAGCAAGGTTGTCACTTTATCAAGTGAGTTGACTACAAAAGTACGAGTACAAGCACAACCTATGTCAGAAATTTCAAATTACGAGGTTGGAAAATGATAGAGATGCAATGTATGATTATCTGAAGGAAAAATGTACAAGAAGCAGAACAAAAATTAGCCAGTATGGAAGTAACTTAAAAGAAAATGAAATCCATGTGATGCTACTTCGAGAATATGAAAAGAGAATTGATTTATGCCAATTACTAATAATAATAATTCAAGATTGATGGGATACTAGAAATACTTGTGATACAAAGGAATTAAAAATTAAAATCAAACCTGCATGGGCCAAAATTAAATATACTCAGAAGCCATGTATTTTCATAAAATGAAACAACTGTGCCAGAAGGCCCCATTACCCATCTCACATTGTTTCATGCAAGCATCATAGCACTAGTAGCCTTCTCCTATTCATAAACATGTGTTAATAATAGAACTTAATGATTCAAGAGAAAGAAACAACTATCCTATGCAAAGCCACATGACATAAAATCACCTGTTCCTTCTCATATCTTTGCTTCCGTAGCTTATCTTCCTGCTTCTTCCTTAATGGGTCCTGACCTAAAATCTTCTTGATGGCCTCAGCGTATAATATAAAACCACATAAGCACTTATTTAAATTAAACCTTTTACATAATTTTTCTATGAGAAATACGCCCACTAGAAACTCCCACGATTGTAACCCGACCCACCCACACATAGCGATGCATACTTGAATCTCATTGGAAGCGTGCTCTACTTGCACTTAGTTACATGATTTTTTTTATATAAATTTTCTGTGAGAAATATGCCCACTAGATAATCCCATGATTGTAAACCCACCAAGCCATGCATATTTGAATCTCACTTGTAGCCTTCTCTACTTGCATCTTGTGTCCCTGAGCTACCTTTGCTTTCTTCAATTGTTGTTCCACCTCTCATAACTTTTCTTTTTGTTCTGTATTGTAAGCAAGTACATGTTAGGAGAAAAGAAAGAGATGCCTTTAAAAATGCTTTTGAACCCACGTGGTTGCACATCCTCATTATTAATAATGAGATAACAATAAAACAAATTTGCACCAGACTTTCATCTCGCTCACTTTCAATGATAAAATGTACATTATAATACCCCTTACCAGAGAAAAAAATCACACCTTAGCATTAATCAGAGTAATTGACAAAATAGGGCATATATGTGTAATCATACATATACCAATTTCATCTAGAAACTTTTAACATATATTAGAATAGATCACAAAATAGTGGACCTAAAAGTGAAAAAATCATGCAGCATCAGAAATACATCAAATAACATTTATTATACATTTACAAATTTTCTAGGTCAAGCCATTCAATGCTACAAATTACAAACGTGAGATTGCGGAGTCAAGACCCGCCAAGCTGTATTTGTCAATATTGTGGACATCTCTTTATGTTCCTACCTAGTCAGGTTACCAAAACTACAACCAACTAGTGTACACTGGGTACCATTCTTGAAGAGGGAAAGTGCCCAGTGGGTTTCCCCATGATGTGCATTTCTTTGGCAAAAGAACTTCCCTTGTTAGTAAAAATAATGAGTAGCAAATGTCTGTCTATTTGCTCTATCAGATAACAAAGATATATTTGAAATACAAAGTAATGAAAATATCACACGAAAATATACTAGTTTCCTAGCCACGAGAAGAAAAAATCCATCAATTTAGGAGAGTTTACAAGAGATGTGAAGCAGCCTAACAAGAAGAACAAAATTTCACAGAGGAAAAGAAGAATGTGAAGACTGACAATTTACACAAAAAGGGTGAAAGAGATCAAAATTACGTTGTATAAAGTTAGAAAACAATGTGCAATCATCTCAACACAAGAAAATACAACATATCTAAAAATAAAACTGATAACCAAAATTTTCTCAACAATTTTTTTGGTAACGAACTAAACAAATTCAAGTGAACATTTTAGAAATTGGGAACTAACTATAAATTGTTTGTTTAATGGCTTATTATCTTTTGCTTACAATGTTAAGAAAATACTGAAAACAATTAACAACACACTAAAATTTTATTTTCTTTAATACAAGTTTTTGCAACACAAAATATAAATATGCCAATAAACATGCTAAAATCAGTTGCACGGAAAAAGACATACTTCTTTGACTGGTTTGAGGGAGTCCTTCTGGAATTTCGATCAGATTTTCTCTTACTTCTGAATCAACATCTTTGCATGACTGCATAGCCCTTTGGCTTGCAATAAGGGGAACTTCCTTCTTATCATCAAAAGTTAAATTTCCAATTTCTTGTTTTTGTTTACTTCTCTTCTTCTTTCCTTCAAGTTCAACATCCACAATTTTTGCATCTTCATTGGCTGATGCAGCTTCTTCTTCATAATATTCCTAATATAAATCTTCTAAATCCCTTTCATATTTTGACCTTTTCAATCTTCTTTTATGATGTGCTGCATTTCATATTCCTCATCATCTTCATCATATTCAACATCCACCATCTGCTTCTTAGGCATCCTTAAACTACGTCACTGAGATGTTTCATTTCCGTTCTCATCTTACTCACACTCACCAACTGGACCATGTTTCTTGGTGGTCCTTGATATTTTACTAATGCTTCGTCACCATCATCATCCTCATCATGTTCACCATCCAGTATGTGTTTCTTAGGTATCCTTGTCCTTTTATGAACATGTTCGCCAACTAATAAATTATTAGTCATTTCTGCCTTCTTTCTAGAAGTAATTCCCTTGGCATGATGTGTATCCATCTTTGCAATAGATACATTGGTATAAAACTGAAGGTCCTTCTTAGGTGATTCTTGCATTTCCACCCTTACAAGGAAGTAATCTTCATCATCTGAATTTTCCAGCACATTGGATATGGAGTCAACTCATGTCCTTGAGTGCAGTAGTATGGCATACCTAATATGAAATCTTCCATATAATCATCAACAAATCTTGACCAGCAACATGTATTTAGACAAATTTAAAACGTAAACCGCTACCTTCATTAAATTTAATGGTATGAAACATATTCCGCCATGGGTGTCAACACCTTTAGATTATAGAAATATTCCCAATTAGGTAACTCAGCGCCATTAGAGGACTAAGCATGGAAAATCCTTGCATGCACATGTTAAATAAAACGGGAAAAATGTTGATGACAACACAATGGGATATACAGGAACTACAAAATAAAATGGTAACGAAAATTTGTTGCCTTTGACTCATGAAAATATAACCATAACAAATCCATATTAAACTTATATTTATCAAGGAGAGGGTCAAATTTCTCGATGTGTACATTTCTTTTATCATTTAATCTGAAGAACTTAATTCATGACATGGAATTAAGTGATTAAAAAAACTACAACTAATGAAATTTAATCCCTCTCAGTGCTTGATAAATTTGGATTTAATATCAACCAACAATGGTTTAATATTTTTTTGGATGCTCTCACATGTCTATGTACATGAAAACATCTCTATCATACTGGCCCGCAAAGCACCTCACTACTCTCACTGCACAAAGGCACATACCAGTATATGATACTTTAGAGCTTGGTAGATGTATGAAAGATTGTTTAGGTAAATTCACCAGCAGAGTTGGATTTTTATATTACCAAGGCACCCATGCATGTACCAGTGACATAAAAGAGAAATTACTCTGAATTGATAATAGTTTTGTTCAACGAGATTGAACAAATGGCATAAATCCCAGGTTATTTGGTGGTAGTTGAGATGCTACTAAACAATAAAAGAATAATTAAAATATGATATAAATTTGTTTGTACATCATATGCCCAACTTATAACTGAAGAATAAGTATTTGACGTCGTCTCCCACCTTTAGTTTCTTGTGGAGGCTTCCTAGATGCAGATGAGCTTTCCAAACCCTTCTGTTTGGTTCCTCTTGGATTGTCAGATGCAGATGAAGCTTCCAAACCCTTATGTTTGGTTCCTCCTAGATTGTTAGTGGAATTTGCATGAATAGTATGAGTAACTCCACCTACCTTAAGCTTCACCTTTGTTAACTGAACCTCTTGAGAAGGCGGATCATCTTGCTGTAGCACTGATTTATCCAAAGACTTCATATCAACATACTTGTTACGAGAGGCTCTTCCATCAATCGATGTTTTGACTTGTCCCCCATTCTGACCTTTGCTAGTTGATTTTGATAGTGCTACGTGACGACTATCCATAGTCCGCCCTTTTGCCCTCCTACCTCCATGTGTCATTCCACTATGCCCAGAGTCCATTACTCCTTTTAGTTGACTCAGATTGTGGGAATCTGAGGATCTTCTCTCCAGCACTTTGTGCCAATCAGAATTATGCCAGTCCCTCGAAGACCCACATGACTACGACCTTGGCAGCCTTCAATGCTTTTCACATTTCCCTTCACATATCGATTCCTATTCCTATCCTGGTCCCTTTCACGATCATGATCCAATATGTCGTGACTACCATTCCCCTCATAAGAATCCTCCCTATCCATCCCACCATCACGAAACCACTTCGAGCGATCTAAATCATCGTAGTGTCACTTCCGCTTGAATGCTTCACCAAATCTGCCCCTTTCCTTCTTGACCTTCTCCCCAGTCAAATACTCCTTGGAATACCTCTCATAATGAAACACATCCCTGTGACTTTTCTCCCTGAAATACTTCTCAGGCCTCTTACTCCGCTCATACTCTTGAGGCTTGGAATCCTTCTATCATACTTCCTGTCATGATTCCTATCATTATCTGGGCTCCTGTCGCAATACATGCCATTATGGTCTGTAGCATCCCTCTGAACCCTCTTCATTTCATCCCTCTCGGGTACCCAGTCATCATCTTCACCATCCATTTTGTGACTAGTTGAGTTATTACTTTTACCCAAATCATCCTTCCCGGTCTCAAATTTACCCTTGCTATTACTACTCCTTGGCCTTCTCTTGTAATCATCACCATGAGAATGAGGATTAGAATACTTACCACATTCTTCGTTCAAACCCTTATCAACATTTCCAACACTTCAAGGACTTGAGGGTGGGGAATTTGATGACGACGAATGCTCGTACTCATTGAGAAGCATTGCATGGGATCAACCCGATCTGTGCTTCCTTACTGAAAATGCCTGTGGCTTCCTCATGTATTTAATGCCATCATAGTCCAGCTGCTCGACCCTCTCCATGCCTGCACCCTCTGCAACGAAATCCTTCAGAAAAAATCTCAAAAACCCAACAACAAAACCCTCATATACTCCACGAACCCTTGACCAATATCTGCAGCAAAATCCTTTAGAAAAAAACCTCAAAGACCCAGCTTCCTCCTTTGTCAGGGTTCTTTCAGAGATGACTTAAAGGATGCCATGAGTTCTATGCTAAAATTTATGTCAAATACTGGGGCTCCCTTCATGGAAAATGTGTATCCATGCTTCAACTACTTCGACGATAGAAGCATTTCTTTGGATTATGCAATGTTTAAGTCCATGGCTTTGGTGGTGCAAGACGTAGGTCATTGTTATTGCAACTTATTTGAAGCCATGGTGGATTCTATTTTGCCCGCAATTGAATCCTTCGACATCCCAACATCACACTCATCGTTACTAAAAGCGAATGCCCTTTTGCTGGCGACGAGACGATGACAGTTGAGAATGCTTAGACTCACAACAATAATCTCATTTAGTATGTACTATTGAATGAAGGGACACTCAAGAGAATGGGAGTGGGAATATCTTCGCTCTGTTCAATGAACACAACAAAGTGGGGTATGAGACAGAGCGTCACTTTGGGCTCTTCAATCAATAGATAGTTTGTAGATCTGAAAGAAAGCATTTAGAGATGTTATTATTTAAAATAGAAAATTTTGGCTACATAAGGGGTTTCAGGGACATTGCATAAAATAGAGACTTCGATTTCTAGGTAATGGAGGCTTTGCAACACTTACTCTCCATATATAATTGAAGAGAAACTAGGAAGAACCTACGGAGGTGAAAAACAAGGGAGAATTTCCTAAAATATTGTATAACTGTAACATAAAATTTACTGCAATGCATTCATCTTGCTTAATTTTCACGGTAGACAATTCCGCCTAACTCATATGTTTTGACACTGGGCAGAACTCAAACTCTAGGTCAAGAAAGATAGCAAATTCTGTGAGCCTCTTGCTGGTGGCTAGCAAAGTGGACGTAGGCTTTTTTCCTAGTGTTGGGCCAGGGATACCAGTGTTCTTTATTTTGTGGGGTTTTCCACCTAGCCTCATTGCGAATGCATGCAATAAAGTTGCCCACTATACACCCTTCACAATGCAGAAGTCGACTATGTGAATTTTCTCTGCCTTGTCTTATAAAAGAAATTACTTTAATAACTAAAGTAATTGCTAAGGTTAATGATATATTTGACAACTTCTGCAGGCGTAGACACTTAGATCTGTGCAAAAGTACAGACATGAGCTACAAAACATCAACACTTTATTGTCCAAATTTTGGACAAGGCCATCATGCATGTTTTATGCTTTTGTATGTTGTGTGCTTAGCCATTTCTTTCATGTGCATGCATTTCCATTTCCATTCATGTCATCATTCCAAAAATCATTCTTCTTTTACTCTTAAATTAAGTCCTAGATGACAAGGATATCCCTATCATTTTGTATCCATGAGAGTTCTGTTTGTAACTCACTAATACTTCATCTATCTCAACTTTGTTCTATTCATCCTACCTTGTTACTAGGTTATCTTATGAAATTCTTATATTTTAGTTATATTTATCAAAACCAGAGCTGGAACCAACCTCGAGGGTCAGATTAGGATTGAAATAAAACCGGACCATAACCAACGAGTGAATCTGATTTATTATTAGTTGTCTAAAATGTTACAAATTTTAACAAAAACCTATTTATCTATATCCATGTAAAATGAAACAATTATACACCAAATGTCCAAGTTTTCTCATGTATATAGCATGTAAGGCCGAATATAGAAAAATGGCACCGAGTGTGATACATATGCAAAAAAAAATACATATACATCAAGGTTTTAAATGAAGTCTAGACTCCAAAAACCATAAAACGACAACCTACAACCTACAAGCTACACAAATTACTACATATCATCAGATTTATTCCCACCTAATGGTGCCATTGTAAATAACTCGTTTAATCCCATGCATGTCAAAAGTATAATATACTTCTTAATAGAATCTAAAAACTACATTCTATCTGCATATTAAGGAAATCCTATATCGAACCACTGCTCACTGCTCATATCTCATTAATATAACTAGAAAATCTAAATTACAAATCGACTAAAAACTACATTCTATCTGCATATTAAGGAAATCCTATATCCAACCACTTCTCATATCTCATTAATATAAGTAGAAAATCTAAATTACAAATTGACTTCAACATTTTAATTTTACATTGGCTTTATTCATGAATATCAATTAATTTTTTATAAAAAAAATTATAAATGTAAATTTAGTAAAATATGGCAAATCCGTAATTAAAGGCGAATATATATATATTCTAAAAACTAAAATGTAAACTTAAAAAAGAAACGTCTCAACTGAAGAAAAGAAAAGCAGGTCTATGCCTTAATTATACCTGCATTTTATGAATTGGTAGGTTGCACATATTTTAAAATTTGAACGCATTTGTCTTTGTTTGCCAAATAGGGAGGGAAATATAAACGTTATCAATGTATCCGTTGAAAGGAGCGTTATATGCGTCCGTTGAAGTAATGTTATTGTTGAAGTAATGTTATCATTGTATTGGTTGAAAGGAACGTTATATGTCTCCCTGGAAAGCAATGTTATATATTATTTAATCACAAATGTAGGTGGTATAAAGAAAGATATTCATACAGGAAATTTCATATGGTGTCTGAGTCTAACTCTGTGAATGTCTTATCCTTAATCCTGAGTGTATGCCGGTGTCAAGCTGGTCACTTCGTATGACGGGGAAATTCGGTCATCCAATGCTGGAAGGGCGGTCGAGTGCGCTCTCTCTGTAATGGCTTATTTCAATTTCAGCGATCCCACCCATGTGAGTCTTATTATTTCATTTTCCTTCTGCTGGTTTGATTTTTTTATGGTTTCTTTCTCAATCGGTCAAATTTATTTGCACTCTGCTTTTCTCTGTTCTTTTCAATTCATTTCAGCCATTGAAATGCATGTCTATGTCTATCGAATCTAGTGCAAGGCATTTCTTCCATTTCTGTCACAATTATTTCAGAGAGATCGCTTCC
Organism: Pinus taeda; assembly: GCA_000404065.3. NCBI lineage: Eukaryota > Viridiplantae > Streptophyta > Pinopsida > Pinales > Pinaceae > Pinus > Pinus taeda. The sequence goes on from APFE030002935.1 coordinate 13,440, forward strand.
ATTCTTTTATGTGATGAATAGTAACCTCCATGGGATTCGATTACAACTACTTTACTCTCCTTTTGATCATTTTGATTTTCCTTCTGCTTTTGTCTCGTCTAATTTTGCTTCTGATTTTGATGAATAGTAAACTCCATGGGATTCAGTTTGATCATTTTATTTTCCTTCTGCTTTTGTCTCCTCTAATAGATTTAATAGTTTCTTTTTAATTCATTTCTACCATTGTATCTCGAATCTTATATTGCAGGGCATTTCTTTCATTTCGCTGAAAATTATTCAAGTGATCCGTTATTACACTGTTTTATGTTGCAGGGCATTTCGCTGAAAATTATTCAAGTGATCCATTATTACACTGTTTTATGTTGCAGGGCATTTCGCTGAAAATTATTCAAGTGATCCATTCCACTGTTTTATGTTGTATCGTTGAAATGGATAGAAATAGAACCTACATGGGCTTGATTGCCCATAATTTCCTCTGAGCTCTACCTTCAAAGCAAACCCTCATTTGGTCATCTCAGCGATCCCACTCATTTGAGTTTTCTTATTTCATTTTCCACTTGTTAATTTCTTTAGCCCGTCTACCAATCCATCTCATAGTTAGTCTGTTCTCCATTCGGTTGATTTAAATTACCTCGTCACTAAACAAATTATTAGAATAAACGACTAGGAATTGTATACACGGAAGTCTCTGTACACAACTCTAATCTAAGAAGTATTCTATACACAACTCTCTGCCAATGGGACTCGAACACTACAACAAATTCAATCACAGTTCCATTTCTCCGGTAGGATTTGTTAGGTGAGTTTAAGTAAATTGGGTTTTGCTAGAGAACCCTTTCAACATGAGAGTCATACAGGTTTTTGCTAGAGAATTTTTCTCTTGTGGTTACCAAAACATCCATCATAGATACCTGTAACCCCCAAACAAAAATAGATTAAGACTTTGGCTTTATAGAAATTCACGCAAACATTCACGTCTTTCCGGATTTTTCAAATCACTGATTGTAAATGTTTCCGGCATGGGGATACACTTTGACGTCTCAATTTTTAAACTATATTTTAATACGCAAATAGATTTAGCTTTTTCTTTTATTTGAATTGGAATTTGGGTTACATCATATATTTTTGAAATTTTTAGCACACAAATAAATTCAACATTCTAAATAGTATTTTTAATACTTTTAAATATAAATTTGTAGAAATATGAGTATGTGAAAAATAATCCAAATTATCAATATTTTTTTCCAAATAAAAAACAGAATGTTGTCATGTTAAACTACACGGCACTTCCATTATTAGGTGTTTAGTTATGATGTTCACCATTCTTACAATTTTGATATTGAAAATCGCAAGTAGCCACACATAATTTTTATTACTTTTACCAATATTTGACATAAACTAAAAAAATAATTTAAATTTTATTATTTAAATTAATGTCTTCTATTTATATTGCAATTTTTTATACATATTATTTGTTATATTATCATGTATATATTGATATTTGAATTATCATGGTAAAGAATGAATCAATAAGTATTATAAATAAAGAGAATTAAATGATATGCAATTTTATTTTTTATTTTTTCATTTTTTGATGAGGTGTAGGTGGAGGTGGTGGTCATGGTGGTGGTGGAGGAGGAGAAGGAGAAGGTAGTGAAG
>APFE030002939.1:10813-40171 GCA_000404065.3 Pinus taeda
ACAGGTTTTCTCTTGTCACATTCGCATGTTGATGCACTTTACCAGAGTGAGGATGATGAACATCCCGGTTTACTTCTTTCAGGACATTCAGAGGATGTCATCCGTATTTCAGAGGCAGTCCCCAGCCCCGCAGCATAGGAGTTTGTGCCATCATGGTCTCATTCAGCTTGTTGTTTCTTATCAGTTGAGGCAGCAGGGCATTTCATGGGCAGACTTCGTTTCTCATGAGGTCTTTACAGCGCCATCACGGTCACAGCCAGAGCCAGAGATCATTCATGAGGATGGAGGTCCATCACGCCAGGCAGAGATTATTGTGCCGACACATGTTGTTTCCCCACTACAGTGTACAATCAGAGAGGTCATAGAACCTTGTTTGCAGCAGCTCGACGAGTATTTTCTCCACACCAGGTGGAAGGGGCCTCGTTGCCGACAGCAGCACAGGTAGCAGAGAGGGGCAAGCAGCCCATGATTGAGGAGAGAGTGTCAGGTGATCCGGTTATTGATCTTGACGCCGGTTCTCCTAACACAGACCTCAAGGATATCATCCGAGAGCAAAGCACCGAGATTCATTCGCTGCAAACAAAATTATTGATGGCAAAATGGATAATCAAATATTTAGAGCAGCGAAACAAACAACTTGAGGATGAGAAAGAGTTGGATGAGCTGTGGAGGATTCGAAGTGATCGAGTCATCAACCGTAGGAGGCCCGGTGACTTGCTTCCCAAGGAGAGGGAATCCATGCTTATCCGGGTGATTACACACTTAGAGAGGTTGTTGGCACAGGGGAGGCCTCATAAGGGTGGAAAGGGCGGTCATCACAGGTTATTAGGCTAGGATGCATGTTTGTAAGGCAAGATGAAGATGTTTAAAGAAGGTTGTCCGAGGTCTCAAAGGGAGAAGAAGACCAACCCGCTCCGTATCTTGGCTGAGGCCTCTCTCACTCACCATGATACTCATTAGCCTCCTCCTAGCAGCGAACCCAAGAAATTTTGAGAGTTTTGAGGCATTTTTGGCATTTTTGAGAATTTTACAGGTTTTGGCCATTTGAGTGGTCTCACCCTGTGCGCGACCAGTCATGGGGACAGCTCAGAACGGGGAAAACTCTACATTTTTGGAATTTTCATGCAAAAATACACTTGCCTATGGATGGGTTTCAGATTTTATGAAGATTTGGGCTCCCAAAAGCTCAAAATACATGCAAATTTTGACTTTCTGCCCCTTTTTTGAGTTGCAGAAAGCTTCCTTGGGAGAAATGCCTTTTGAGGCGTCAAATCAACTCCAAATTCAGAAATTCCAGTGGGGTTGGAAAGTAGACTCACAGACCTTTCCAATGAGCTATCTTGCACCTGATTTGGACGCTGGGAAGGCCCTCAAACAGAGCTGCCAGTGCGTGCGACCAATCAAAGTCAGGGGCGCGACCACTCAGGGAAATTTCCCTGTTTTGACCAGTTCGGCCAGCAAAACACTGTTTTTACTTTGGTTGACTTTTGAGGCATGTAAATGATGGATTTTTGTGTAATTTTCATGGCACTTAGATACTTTTACTCTCTTGAACACTTCTAGAAGTTTCCTTGATGTAAATGGTAAATATTTAATGCATGGATAGGTTTCCTAAGTTTTAGAGGCAAGTTGTTTTGACTGCCTATTATTAGTGCTTAGTTTAGAATTAGTTGAAACAACTCCTAGGAAGCTGAGCTCGACCCCTAGAGGTGGGGAAAGGAGTTAGATCTTCTATATTATGTCTTCTTTTACTTATTTTCATGGTTGGACTCTTGAGGGAGAAGCTCTATTGTATATTTTATTTGTATCTTTGCAATTTGAGGAAAAGGAAGGCCAGGGTTTTGCAAACATCATTGTGGATTCTTGTAGATTATTGTGCTGATGGTGTGTTTTCTACTTGTTATTGTAATTATGTTTATGTGTTCCATCTCTTACTCTATTGCTGCTAATTAAACAAAAGAAGTGATAAAGTTTGAATTCATGCATGCCATGCTCAGCTTTCAATTTTGTTTAATATTTATGTTTTCCACTGTCTAGAGAGGATTCAAACCCATTGTTTGCCCTCTTTAGCTTCTCTTCTTTCCTCTTTGATCATCCATCTCAGCTAAAGGCATCAGTACAAACTCCTACCTTGCCCCAAAGACCCACTTGCAAAAACTGAGCTCAATCCCCGCACCCTGAATTGCACCCCCTCCAATTGCCACCAAAAACCCCAAAAAACTTTAAATCAACCCTCCTTATCAGTTTACTAGCCTAATATCAGTGTTTCTAATTGGTCAACTCATCCTATTGAAAAATCCACCGAGTTTGACCGGAGAGAGCCTTCTCATACCCCGTAGGGCTAGCTACGAGGTGAAATGGTTTGATGTAGCCTTGAGATTTGTCTATCTCAGCCTAGGTGAAATTTCAAGTGCTAACAGCCTGCAAAGACTAGGATGGTAGTGTAGGTGATGCCACATCATCGTGCAAGTCCTGGATCATCTGCCAAGTGTATGGTGTAGATCTGGGGCCAGCTCGGCATGATAGATTAGGTGCATCCTCCTCATCCAGTAAGTGAACCACGAGCAATCTCTGAATGGATGTGGGGATCCATGTAGTGAAATTTGCTGCTGTGGAGGCCCATGGCTCTCAACACTCACCCCACATGTGCTAATGTAGCCCTCTGGACGATTAGGACCCCGTATAAGGAGACCAAACTCAAATGAAAACCATCTGCAATCCTGCATAAGATCCAATGCGTCCCCTAGCCTTCCAGTACAACAAGTCATTAGAGAAATAGAGTAAATGAACTTACCTAATCATGGACCACAGGTGGGGACTTCATAATGGCTTGCCCTTCCATAATGGGGTTCGGGATGTGCCAGTGTCTCCTAAACTCCAAATGGGGTTAACCAAGTGCCCAATTAGGTGGTTTCTACTTCTAAAGGGGATAATATAGTCAAGGTACTTCGTTCAATGGTGGTTGCATGTGGCAGATAGGTGAATGAAGTAGGCAATGAGAAGGGGTAACCCTGAGTCACATGTTGGACTACAAGGGTAGTTGATAAGAGGGAAGCCCACACTTCGGTCTATAATGCATAGGAGGGAGTAATCGTGGTACAGGAGGTGCCCCAACCTTGATTTTTCCACCCTTCTTTTATGCCTTTTGCCTTTATATGATTTTCTTTGATTGACTGTTCGGGGCTTAAGGGGTTAGAGCATGATGTGTAAGATATAGTGTTGATTTTTGGTAGCATCGGATGTTTTCTAGCCATTAAATTTCGTGGAGAGGCTAAGGCACATGAGATCTCCAAAACCCAGAAATCATTTGGAGAAATTCCAACTGAATGAAGAGATATTAAAATAATTAATATTTTTAATGAGAACCTAAGTCTAAACTTAGGAAAATTAAAATAGTAATGTGTATTAATAAAATATGGGTGAGAAAGTTCTAAATAACGAGGATCAAACCAGATCTAATCTTAGCCGTTGATTAGGGACTTAATATTGGCTGTTGAATCGTCAATAGGAAAAATATAAGAGGAGGCTTGAGGGTCAGTTGGAGATACACCAAGTGATCAAAGAATTCGATTTTCTGTGTCGTGGTTTGCTAAGGAAATCGAGTTAGTGGCTAGAGTTGCAGTGAGGGGCAGTTCAACAAGGGATTTTCATCCAAGGCTGAAGAATACATAGCAGAGAGGCAACGAAGTATCGGGAGAGATAGCGCAAGCCCTAGAAGTGCTGATGCAGAGGCCGAAGAGCTGACGCAGAGGACACAGAAAGTTGATACAGGTGACACAGAAGCCGTAGAGGCTAACACTGGGGCTTAGAGGCAACGCTGGGGAGATTCTGTGGGGCAGATTGGGAGCAGATCAATGGATTCTGAGCCGAGAGAGGGTGACGCAGCTCTTGGAGGAGTGACACAGTTCCAGAGCAGTGCTTGGAGCAACTTTTGCTGTCCAGCATAGGGAACAACCAGAGTCACTTTGGGGTTTGATCATCCGATTGCTGATTTGCCGAAATATCTGTCTCCAGATAGAGGTACTACTGCTGAGGATAGTCTCTGTCGGCTGAGCCATTTCTGGCACCGTAGTTGTATTCATGAAGTCTGCTTAATAATACAAACCCTCTATATGTTGCATGGTTTTCCCGAATTGGGTTTTTCTGGGGATGATTGTCCAAAAATAATAGTGTCCCTTGTGTTATTGTCTCAGTTTGTTTCAGTGCATGATCAATATATATGTGAAGGCAACAATAGTGTTTACTTCGATGTTTATGCAATTAAATAACTTGTTAATGTAAAGAACAAGTAGGAGATTGTAAACCAGTAATTGTAGTAGGGGTTTCTGATGTGTTAGATTAAGGAATTTTCACATGGTATCAGAGGGATTGTAGATCATAGGCGACTGAAGACACCTGCTGAGAAATTTGAGAATTTGTAGCAGATAAGCAACTGTCTCGAGAGACAACGTTGTTCCAGAGCTGAAGAGGCAAGAGGAGTGACGTAGTGCAGAGAGTGTGATGCCGAGGCTCACGCAATGCATGCATTAGCATTCTCAACTGGGAGAGGAAGACGTAGTAGCTGGGAGGAGCCCACACAATAGCTGCATTAGCGATCATGGCCAGCACAGAAGCAGAGGAGTGCAGACCAGGGTCACGCAGAGCCACGTCATCTTTTTTAGCCAGGAAGGATTGATGCAGTTGGCTGGGAGGAGTAGATTCCAGCCAAGCAAAGGTTGCGCAGAGCATGAAGGGCTCAGATTCTTCAAGTTGCCGGGGGTAAGGGAGTGTTGATTTGGGGTAGCATCAGATGTGCTCTAGCCACGAAAATTGGTGGAGAAGCTAAGGCACATGAGATCTCCAATACCCAGAAAGGGTTTGGGCATATTCTAAACAGTTTGGGAGATATTAAAATAATTAATATTTTTAATGGAGTCCCTAAGTCTAAACTTAGGGAAAATAAAATATTAATGTGAATTAATATAAAACTGTGTTGGAAGGGTCCAAAAGTCATGGATCAAGCCAGATCTAATCTTAGTCGTTGATTAAGGACTTCATCTCGGCCGTTGATTTGTCAACAAGAAAAGTATAAGAGGCGGCTTGAGGGTCACTTGGAGAACACACTAAGGGAGACCAGTTAGTTCAATTTCTGGAGCGGGGTTAGTGGAGAAATTGAACCAGTGGTCTGATGAGCAGTGAGGAGGCAACAAGGAGCAGAGAGGCGGGATTAGCCACTGGAGATAAGCGCTGAGGCAGGAGAGGCAAACGCAGGGCTTTTCAGGCAGACGTAGAGGTAGTAGAAGACTGCGTAATCATTAGATGGGCCTGCGCGGGTGACGCAGAGAGGCCCAGGGCTGATGTAGAGTGTTTGAGAGCAACGCAGAGGTCAACCGGGCTAACGTTGGGATTTGGAGAAGTGCTGGAGAATTATTTCTCTCTGTGGGTAAGCCAATTTGGCACCTTGTTATATTGGAGAATTGCTGAATAATAAAATCCTCCCTTGCTACACCGGTTTTCCCACATTGGGTTTTTCCGGGGACTGTTGGCCAAAATATCTGTGTCAATGTGTTAATACTTGTGGATATGTTTGTTTCTGTATTACGGTGTGATATCTGCAGTAGTATTTATTTTAATGTTTATTGAAGTAATTTCATAAATAACTTATTGTGGAAAAAGTAGGAAAAATAACTCTGTTGCTGCAGTGATAGAATTTCCACATGGTATCATAGGGAGTAATTAGAGACAAAAAGGGAAAATCAATTATGGGACGAGACCACAATGCAGAGGCATCCACGTCAGGGGACTCACACAGATTTTCAGAAGATTGCACAAGAGAAAGAGATTTCGATTTCTCTATGTTAGCTTCTAGGCTGGAAGAAGAAGTGGCGTGTATGACTAGTGCTGCATCATTAGAAGTATGGTATATAAACTGTGGAGCTTCGTGGCATATGACGAGAATCAGGGAGTGTTTTTCAGAATATTAAGAAGAGAAGATGAACTTTTAGATCACCATGGGGAACAAGGCAAAGTGTACTCCAGTAGGGAAGGGTACCATAGTTTTTCAAACAAAATCAGGAGAATGGTTCCGTGCTACAATTGTGCTGCATGTACTAGGATTGGGGATGAACTTACTTTCTATGTCGCAACTACAAGGCAAGGGCTATGGCGTCTTCTTCATCAAGGAGAAGGTATACATCAAACACTCGAGCCGGAAAGAGAAAGTGCAGATCAGGATCAAACGTAATTAGTTGTACAGATTGCAACTAGAATCACAATTGGCACTAATAGGCAGTCATGGAGACAAGGACTTGAACGAACTATGGCACAGAAGAATGGGTCACTTGCACCATGGAGCTCTGAGAATTCTTAGGAGTATTGTAACAGGAGTTCCGGATCTAAGTACGGAACGAGATGATGTATGCAGGGGATGTCCTCTAGGAAAGTATGCCAAGGCAGCGTATCCTACGAGCAAACACAGGTCCAAGAGTGTGGACAACTTCATATAATCCGGAGCAGAATGGGGTAGCGGAAAGAAAGAACAGGACTATTGTAGAAGCAGCTAGGGCCATGATGTATGATCAGGATATGCGAAAATTCCTGTGGGAAGAAGCATGCAACACAACAGTCTATGTTTAGAACAAGACTCCTTATTGGGCAGTGGGCAAGATTACTCCAGAGAAAGTCTTCACAGGGAAGACACCTGAAGTCAGTCATTTCAGGATATTTGGGGGTCTAGCATATTGCTGCATACCCGAAGAAACGAGGAAGAAGTTGGATCAGATTGCAGAAAAGGGATATTTGGTAGGATATAGCGAGAACGCTAAGGCATACAGAATCTATCTTCCAGGGAGCAGGAAGGTAGTAGTATGACGAGATGTAAAGTTCATGGAGGACAGGGCTTTCAGAAGATCTCGCGAGATGCCTTCTGTGGAGCAGTTGAAAGAGGAGCCATTGGTTAAACCTCTTCAACCAACAAAAGTAAAGAATTCTTCCCCAGGACAGGAAGATTCTCAGGATGAGGAAGAGGAGTGAATAGAAGCACTTGTTGGCAGAGGAAGAACTAGCAGGGAACTTCGTCAGATTCTGCGAGATGCAGAAGACTTTATCGGTGCGCCAAGAAACAATAAGAGGGAGCGAAAACAACCAGATAGATATCAGGCATTAGTAGCTCAGGATGGAGAGCCTGCCAGTTTCAGGGAGGCAACTCAACATCAGGTTTGGCTAGATGCAATGGTAGAGGAATACAACTCCATAATGGTAAACGATGTCTCGGAGGTGGTGCCAAGACCTCAAGACAGATCAATGGTAAGTTCGAGATGGATCTACAAGATCAAATACTCTGCAAACATCAGCGTTGAGAAACACAAGGCCAGGTTTGTGGCTAAGGGGTATGCTCAAAAAGAAGGGATTGACTATGAGGAGACCTTTTCCCTGGTAGCCAGGTACACTTCTATTAGGACCATGATATCTTTTGTAGCCCAGATGGGATGGGAGATCCATCAGATGGATGTCAAAGCGACATTTCTGAATGGGGTAATAGAAGAGGAGGGATGCAGAGTGAAGAAAGCCTTGTATGGGCTGAAACAAGCACTGAGAGCATGGTATGGTCGAATAGATGACTACTTGCAGAAGCTAGGGTTTGTTAAGAGTGATGCGGATCCGAATCTCTACTATCTGGTTGTAGAGAATGAGCCGCTAATCTTAGTATTATATGTGGATGATCTCTTTCTGACAGGATCATCCAGACTCATTGGGGACTGCAAGAAGAATCTAGCCACAAAATTCGATATGAAGGATTTGGGACGAATGCACTACTTCCTAGGGTTGGAAGTTTGGCAGCATAAGGGAGAAATCTTCCTTGGGCAAGGGAGGTATGCTACAGAAATCCTGAAAAGATTCGGGATAGAGGACTGTAGACGTATGGCTACGCCAATGATCACTAACTGGAAGGAGATTGATGCATCAGAAGACAAGGATGCCTATCCCACCCTATACTGGCAGCTTATAGGGTCCTTGATGTATTTGTTCAGTACCAGACCAAACATTTGCTATGCTGTCAACACCCTCAGTTAGTTCATGGTGGAACTGAAGAGGGCGGACTGGGCAGTAGCCAAACATGTTCTCAGGTATTTATAGCGAACAATCGATTATGGACTCTTGTACACTAGGAGTAAGGATATCAAATTGAGTGGATTTACTGATGTAGATTGGGCAAGAAGTTCAGTGGATCGGAAAAGTACCTCTGGGTACTGTTTCAACATTGGATCAGGAATGACCTCGTGGTGTAGTAGGAAACAAAAGTCTGTGGCTTTGAGCTCATTTGAGGCAGAATATATGGCGGCAAGCACAACTTCGTGTGAGGCCATATGGCTTAGAAAACTGTTTGTGAACCTATTCAGAAGGAATATGGAGGCGACCAAGATCATGTGCGATAATCAGAGATGCATCAAGCTCTCTGAGAATCTAGTTTTTCATGATAGGTTGAAGCATATTGATATCCATGTCACTTTGTCAGGGACTGTGTCCAACGAGGAGCTGTATAGTTGAGCTACACTCCTACCAGAGAACAGGTTGCGGACATCCTCACCAGGGCCTTTGGAAGGACAAAGTTTGACTACAAGGAAAAGATGGGGATGGTAAAGAACCCGTTTCAGTAGTAGAAATGGGAGTGATAACAGCAAGGATGCAGAGGGAGTTGCAGTGCGGATGCAGTGTTGGGAGAAAGGACTAGCAATAGCACGGATGCAGAGGGAGTTGTTGTACAGATGCAACAGTGGTAGTAGCAGAGCCATGGGCAGCAGTAAAGGATACAACAGTGCAGAGTATGTTGGGCAGGGAGGCTTAGCATCAGCATAGGGACCGATGCCGGATGATTAGGGTGATACTCAGTGAGGAATATTACTAGAGCACAACCCTTGCTAAGAGGGAGTGTTGATTTGGGGTAGCATCAGATGTGCTCTAGCCACGAAAATTGGTGGAGATGCTAAGATGCATGAGATCTCCAATACCCAGAAAGGATTTGGGTAGATTCTAAACAGTTTGGGAGATATTAAAATAATTAATATTTTTAATGGAGTCCCTAAGTTAAAATAAAATATTAATGTGAATTAATATAAAACTGTGTTAGAAGGGTCCAAAAGTAATGGATCAAGCCAGATCTAATCTTAGCTGTTGATTAGGGACTTAATCTCGGTTGTTGATTTGTCAACGAGAAAAGTATAAGGGGAGGCTTGAGGGTCACTTGGAGAACACACTAAGGGAGACCAATCAGTTCAATTTCTGTAGCGGGGTTAGTTGAGAAATTGAACCAGTGGTTTGGTGAGCAGTTAGGAGGCAGCAAGTACGGTGCAGAGAGGCGGGATCAGCCACTGGAGATCAGCGCTGAGGCAAGAGAGGCAGATGTAGGGCTTTTCAGGCAAACACAGAGGTAGCGAAAGACTACGCAGTCACTAGCTGAGCCTGCGTGGGTGACGCAGAGAGGCCTAGGGCTGGTGCAATCAAGCAAGAGCTGACACAAAGGGTTTGAGAGTCACGCAGAAGTCAGCCGGGCTGATGCTAGGATTGGGAGAAGTGATGGAGAATTATTTTTGTCTGTGGGTAAGCTAGTTTGGCACCCTGTTGTACTGGAGAATTTCTGAATAATAAAATCCTCCCTTGCTGCACTAGTTTTCCCACATTGGGTTTTTCTGGGGACTGTGGTCCAAAATACCTGTGTCAATGTGTTAATACTTGTGCATATGTTTGTTTCTGTACTACGGTGTGATATCTACAATAATATTTATTTTAATGTTTATTGAAGTAATTTCATAAATAACTTATTGTGGAATAAGTAGGAAAAATAAATCAGTTGCTGTAGTGATAGAATTTCCAAAGGGAGCTATGCAAATTTTGATTTGTGGTGATGGTGGGACATTGTTTCTGTCAGTGACAGAACAATGTCTAAGGAGACTGAACCAAGGTAGAGGGAAGCACTACTTCAACAGATTTCTAGCCAAGAAATCTAGATCTGGGTTGCAGCGGCAAAGGAGGATTGGAGAGGAGTGATTCGACAGTGGGCTGGAGGATTTCCTAGAGGGAAATCAGGACTCAGAGGGAGTCTAGAGAAGAGGAGCAGAGATGGCAGTGAATGGATTGAGGGATCAGGACAGATTGGAGGAGGCTTTCAATTTTGTCATCTGGAAGGCGAGGATCCTGGCAATCTTGGATAAACATCGCATCAAGGACTAGTCCTTGAGAACAGTAGTTGTCCCTGTTGACCCTGATGCAGATGAGAAGTGTGAGGAAGCCTAGGCGAAGGTGAAATGCATGATCCAAATGGGGTCAAGGATCATGTAATACCACATATTGCTGAGAAGACAAAAAAGAGGGAGATGTGGGAGACCCTGACCACCTTATGCGAGGGCTCTTCCGTGAAACGAAAGATGTTATTGGAGAATAAGCTAAGGTCATACCAGATGCAAAAAGGGGAGGAGATAGATCCCTTCCTTCTCAGGTTGCAAGAGATTCGCGACCAACTTACGTCCGTGGGGTCTACACCGGATCCAGAGTTCATAGTCAGGACTGCCCTGAGTATAGTCTCTGAGGAGTGGGAGACATTTGTCCAAAGCATTTTGGGCAGAGCGACTCTCCTCAGTTGGGAGGAGATGTGGGCAACTCTTTGACAAGAAGAGCTTAGAAGATTGAGCAAGGCGGGGAGTAGCGGTAAGGGAGTTCAAATCAAGAAGGAGTAGGATGTGGCTCTCGCATTAGCTCGACAACAGGGAGTACAAAAGAGGAAGAAGAAAGACACCTTCAAGGTCAAGTGCTTCAACTGTGGGGAACTGGGACATTATGCCTCTGAGTGCCCCAGGAAGAAAGTCAAGGGAGAAGCTTCCGACTCAAACGCTGCTCCAGCAAAGGTGGAGAAGGATGTCAAGAATGATGACGATTGTGCCATGAGTGCTCATGTGCCTCTAGAAAAGAGGTGGGGAGACTTGGAGATGTAGTCTAGAGGACTATAGAAGGGGGGCAAGATCCTTGAGGTGCCCAAACTCTTGGATCACATCCGGCTACGGGAGCCCTTGATGACAGTAGCATGGTGACAAGTGTCGCGTGGAGCAAGGTGGGATGGAGCACAAGATAGTGCTAGAGTGTAGAAGTCTGTAGCAGCACAATGGAGGTTCCAGTAGTGCGAGAGGCACATAGGTGTTTTGCAGCAACGCAGTGGCAACAGAGGGAGCACAGGATAGCAGCAGAGGTAGCTTCAACATCACTAGGCTTCCAGACTGACCAGGATGTCAATGTTTGGGTGAAGTCAGTTACTTACTTTTCGGTAACTGAGTTGTAGTGTAGCAGGTAGCAGTGGCAGTGCTATGGGTAGCTTGATGCAGTGAGGGGCAGTTCAAAAAGAGATTTTCATCCAAGGCTGAAGAATACATAGTAGAGAAGCAACGCAGTGTCGAGAGAGACAACGCAGGCTCTAGAAGGGCTGACATAGAGGCGCAGAAGGCTGATGTAGGTGATGCAGAAGTTGTAGAGGCTAATGCAGGTGATGCAAAAGCTGTAGAGGCTAATGCTGGGCCTTAGAGGCAGCACTGGGGAGATTCTGTGGGGTAGAATGGGAGCAAATCAATAGATTCTGAGCTGGGAGAGGGTGACGCAGCTCCTAGAGGAGTGACACAGTTCCAGAGCAGTGCTTGGAGCAGCTTTTGCTGTCCAGCATAGGGAACAACCAGAGTCACTATGGGGTTTGATCATCTGATTGCTAATTTGCCAAAATATCTGTCTTCGGATAGAGGTACTACTGCTGAGGATATTCTCTGTTGGGTGAGCCATTTTTGGCACCCTAGTTGTATTCACAAAATCTGCTTAATAATACAAACCCTCTATATGCTGCACCGGTTTTCCCGAATTGGGTTTTTCTGGGGACGATTGTCCAAAAATAACGGTGTCCCGTGTGTTATTGTCTTAGTTTATTTCAATGCATGATCTGTATATCTGTGAAGGCTGCAATAGTGTTTACTTCGATGTTTATGCAATTAAATAACTTGGTAATGTAAAGAACAAGTAAGAGATTGTAAACCAGTAATTGCAGTAGGGGTTTTTGATGTGTTAGATTCAGGAATTTTCACTTATATTAGTGGAATCCTCCTTTTAAGGTGGGGCGGTTCATCTCCCACGAGGGGTTGGGACAATCATGGGTTCCTATATGATGAAGAAGGCTCATAGAACCCGTAGGAACCAGGGTGATGGCCCTGATGATAGGGTAGAGCTCATGTATTGGCTTTTTTCCCACGTGCTAAATGTTTTTGTCCTAGCCACCTTTTGCATTTTGTGGTACTTTTCCTGGTAAATGTGGCCATATATGCTTTTAAATTTCTTTTCAGCTGCATCAACCTCAGGGCTTCATTCCAGGCCATGACCCAAGGTGTGGGCAAGGGGAAGGGGCAAGCTAACCCTATTTGGACCCAATGGAGGGATGTGGACCCAGGTGGGAAATATGATGAATGGGGCAATAATGGATGGAAAGAGGGTAATATAAGTGGATAAGGGAGCGGGACCACATAACCAATATCAGGGTTTCCTGTGAAATACCATCCCTGGAACCAACTGGCCAATAAAAGAGTTCCCACGGGACTAGGATCCAAGGCTAATTTCTAAAAGGTGTCTAGGGGATAGAAGCACAAACCTAGCCCATTCTTTCTACCGAATCCCCCCATTAATCCATGCCCAAAAGTGTGCTTGATAAGCAAACTACAATACTGAATTTCAAAATGACGAGGCATACCTTTAGGTTCAGGAGGCCCACCTTCAAACATACGATCATGGCAGATGGGCGAGGGACCACATGGCTGGCTCAAGTGGCGGAGAAATGGCACAATGAGCTAGTTGATGGCTGCAAGGGGCTGCTGGCTGCCTACTGAGGACGATCTTGGAGAATTTTTTTCCCTAGGGATATTACCTACAAAATGGTGGGTAACATACCCCAAAAGATCTTCAAATTCCTTTTTAATTCTGCTCTAATACTGTTTCAAACAAGCCTTCTAATTTGCTCTACTACCAAGAAGTGGGCAAAAGCTGCTTCAATAAGATGCTTATAGGACTTCTTCAACAAGGCTGGGAATGTCTTCAAATAGATCTTCTCTATTGATGTCTCTTGTCTCCCTTGACAGATGTTTTCAAGCTTGCTGTAGTATGCTGTAGTAGTGACTCCAAGTCTGGTCCTGAATAGATAAAAAAACTGCTTCAAAATGAAGGCCAAGGTCTGTTCCAAAAGATGTCACAGGGATGCTCCAAAAGATGATTATAATCTGCTCCAGGGGATGCCCAATTGCTCAACTCAGTCTCAACAAAAGTCTGATCACAAGCCCTAGAATATAAGCCCACAAGTCAAATTCAATCCTCCAAATCACCGATCTGAAATGCCAAGCTACAGGTCCGAACTTCCTTTAAGAATTCACTGAAATTTCCACAGAAAAAGGGCCGAGGTTCTGATGTTCTGTCACCACATAAAAGGGCCGAAGTTTTCCACAGAAGGGGCTGAAAATAAAGGTCTGTAACAGACCTTCCACTGGTCTGAAATATAATTTCTGCTTCAATGAAATCTCAGATCTGAACTCATCTTTTTTCTGTGCTTGACTGAATTTTCTGAGCTATAATTGAAGAGCTCTGTCCTGTGTATATATTGTTTTTTGTATGGTTGAAGAGACATGTCTTTACAGGGGAGCCGACATGTCCTACTGAGCCTACATAAGTCGGCTAGCAGATTTGGTCAAATTTGACATATGTTATTTTCAAAAGTTAATATCTCCACAATGGCAGGGAGTTAGGAGACAAGTTTATGCTTGTTGGAAAGGGGAAAATGTCCTCTACTATCTAGTGAAAGAGTCATTCTAAGATGATGTCTCAAATGTTAAGAAAAATATTTTTTCTTTATGAGAGCCCTAGAATTATAGTACAGACCTTAGGGTTTTGGAATAATTTTCTAGGTTAAGTGTTTATAAGGATTCTTCATGCAGTAAGGCATTAGGACTAGGGTACTAGAATTAGGGCAAGGTATCATCATCATGAATCTAGGCATAAAGGCTGGGGCTCTTTATCAAGAGCAAGGGCAACATTTAGAATTAGAGTTATAATTTATGAATTTGACATATGGATTTAGAGGTTTAGGGATGTAGGGCTTAGAGTTTTATGTGCTTCAATTGGCATATGTATTAGGGAATCCTTCGGCTTCTTAAGCAAGGGCTTCTAGATTAGGGTTTTTATTATACATCCATCCATAGGTTTAGGGTTTAGGGCTTTAGGCTTGCCAACCAATCATTCTAGGGTTTTCCATTTATAAGGTTTCAATAAGCATACATGTTTGCCATCCATAGGGCTTCATTTTTCTATCCAATTATTGATAGGGTTAGTGCATCATGCATAAGTTTTCATACTAGGGCATGCTTCAAAAATGCACCTAGGTTACCATCTTATTGATATCAATGACAACTTTATCCAAGAGTTCTGACCTACCTGTCTGGGCTGCTCGTTGTCCTCCTGGTTTTCCATGTGTCTCCTGATATTTTCCATCTTTGTTTCAGAAAATGGGTCCAGTGCTCCCTCTATACCTCGACCCCTTCCTATTCCTCTACCACGACCTCTTTGGAGGACAAGCCCTTGGTATCTGGGTGGCATCACCTACTCTTGTTCCCCACACTGGTCGGGAACATGCTCTGATACCACTGTAATCTTCCTAATAGGAAATTATCAGTGATATTAAGCAAAAACTACACATGCAAGAAGAAATATTTAGATATTAGTTAAACTGAAACACCCATTATTTACACCGGAACTGCACCAAAATCAGCCATTTTATTATATATAGAGAAGAGTACAATGCATGAAACATGTGCACCAGGGCTTGCCATGGCAAGCTAGACAATCCTAGGTGAGCAAATGCTGCCCAGATGCAAGAGAACAACTCCTCAGTGTGCTGCGCTAACTTTGGAATTTTTGCATTGCTGGCTGGAGGAAACCCCTGTTCGAGCCTACAAAAGTGCCCAAAAAATTCTACAAAATTAATCTTGGGATCTCCACCACAAACATAGAAAAACACAAAAAAGGGTTTGGTCTAGTTCTGACACTCCAAAATCACACCCAAATTCTATGGGTTCCTCCATTGCCAAAAAAATTCGACCTACATGAAATTAACCTCCAATATGCTGAGAAATTTCCTGAAGCATAAAAACTGATAGCTTGTAGACTTTAAAGTAAAAATACACAAGGTATTTAAAATAATAATTTATTAACATATATAAAATTGTACAAGTGATATGAATGTTACAATGAGGCCCTGCTTTTATACCTAAGCAGGTGACCTTTCATGATTAGGCATGTCTTTTAGACATGCCTTTTCAGTTAACTAATGACTTCTTAACATAATCACTACTTGATTACTTAGTATTTATATTATTTATATTTATTTATTTTCATAACATAGGCCTTTCCTTCAGAAGCTTTGTCCTCAAAGCTTGTTGATGAAAGGATTCGATCTCTTATCTGCTACAAATGCCTTCTCTTCACTTGACTGCTAATAATTTCTTCATTCGACTGTGTCATTGATAGCTCATCTTCTATGATTCGTTGGTAACTTTGATTTGAGTCTAGGATTATCGATTTTTTTTTTTTTTTTAATAATATTTTTTTTATAAGATATATATATATATATATATATTATTAATTATAAATTATATACATATATTATATAAGTTATAATATATAAGTTATAATTAATATGTAATTATATAATTATATATCAATTTTTTTAATAGTAAATAATCATTATAATATATATATATATATGTATGATAACCATATTAAAATTATTTAATATAATTTATATCTATCATATATCATATATATATATATATATATATATATATATAAGTATTATAATATATAAGATTATCAACCCATGTAAAACTATGTTAATTTTTTTTTTAAACGAATTAATATATATGTGATTGATGGTTACGATTTTCTTCATTGATGGGTTATGATTTATCAATGGACGTCACGCTTGACTTTGGACACGGTGTTTGATAGCGGGGATTGCGGCATTTAATCTTGTTGGAATGGCGGAAGGTTGGGTCGATGAGAGATAGCGCAGGGGTCTGGCAGACTGCACAGACAACAGGGATAGAGGACGCAGCGGGGCAATTGACCGATAATGGAGTGCTTATTTATAACCTCATCATGTGTTGATTGTGCAAGTTCAAGTCCTTGTCTTATGCTCCATCGATTACCCTCCAAGAAAAATCTGATTACGCTCCTTTCTCGAGAGTGGACTTGCCATTTGTCAGGGCTCTCGAACGCACCTCGAACTCTCATTTGGTTATGACAATATTGCACAAAATCATTCCATTCCTGCTCTTCCAAAATTCTGGTTCTCTCCCCATCCAATCCCACTTTCAATATGCAAACCTTGCTGCCCTCAACTGTGATGTAGCACAAATTGCATTCACTAATACCATTGTTTTTGTCATCAAGAAGCATGAAAATGTAACTACGATAATCAGACTTATTGAGAGTGTATTAAGGGATCGGGCATTTCCTAAAAAGTGTTTTTGCAACTTCTTGTTCAACATGTAGTTCAATCTCAACATACAATGGGAGCCTCTCAGATATTATATCAAAATTTAAGCTTCTGGGAGGTCGAGTATTAACATTAAAATAATCCCAATGCCATTCACAACTCAATGAATTCATGTCGTTGTCTCCCCGCCTCAATTTCTAGCCCTCTGCCTTCAAGGAATCACTGTGTCCTCTTTGCCATATATAGCTGCTGTAATCTCCATTTAATGAAGAGGAAGTGTACACACAATTCCCCAACTTTGGTAACGCTGGAAGTCTCTTCCAATGAATGTTGAAGTCTCTTAAATCAAGCATGCACACATTGTAAATATTTTGAGGGACATTGGATTCTTCTGTTACAACTGATGGTGTGAGCGAAAATACACGATGATTGTCGCAAACAAATTTTGTGTATTTCTGTACTTCAATTTGTGGATGTTTAAGTAGCCTTACTGTGATAGCAGACTCGCTAATGTTGGCATTGTTGTTACCGGATTTGCACACCCAAAGACCTAGCAGCCTATAGGAACCCTCCTCGCCCCTGGCTGGGGTTTTATTTTGATATGGGAGAGAATGAGAGCATTGGACAGAATATTTGGAGGGTTGTGAATACATTGGTGATAGATTGGGAAACGCTTCCATGGCAATTTACACAGTCGAGGAACAACTTCACCCAACACAACTTCTTCGCTAAGTCCACTCACTAAATCTTTCACCTTCTGCAGTAGAACTTGAACAATTTTCAGGTTATCAAGTCCATCCTTAAATTTTGATAGCAGCCCCACTAACTTTGGAGCATCACTCATTACAACTTCCATTTGCTGCTCTTTTGTTAACGCATTAATATCCTTCTTGACTTCCTCAATTGCTACAATTTTACCATCATCAACATCTTCATTTGGATCATCATCTTGATCATTTCCTGCAACATCTTCATTTTCAACATTTAAATCATCTAATGCTTCACCTTGTTTCTCTTCACCATCGCTATCATCTTCCTTGTTATTGATTTCCTTTCGACATGCTTTAACTTTTGCATATGATTTTTCTAAACGCTAAAATGCTTCTTGAATTTTACTAAACTGCTCAACGCCTTCAGGACGTGAACGTAATGGCATATTGTGCGGCGAACAATGTTCAAAGACCTACATGATCATATTTTGCGCCATGGCTTTGATACCACTGGAGCATAAAAACTGATAGCTTGTAGACTTTAAAGTAAAAATACACGAGGTGTTTAAAATAATAATTTATTAATATATATAAAATTGTACAAGTGATATGAATGTTACAGTGAGGCCCTGCTTTTATACCTAAGCAGGTGACCTTTCATGATTAGGCATGTCTTTTAGACATGCCTTTTCAGTTAACTAATGACTTAACATAATCACTACTTGATTACTTAGTATTTATATTATTTATATTTATTTATTTTGTTATGAATTATATTCATAACATTTCCCCTAATCACCCTTATTGTACCTGCAATCAATCGAACCCCAAAATTCCCTCAGCCAAGCCTTCCCCACAAATAGCTCCACCAAGAACTACTCAACCTAGGACAACTACTACGCAGGCCCCTGCAAGGAAAATTTGACCTGGGCAAAGCACATTCCCTCACGCTGCAAATCCATCGGGAATCCTCTGCAATTTGACCATGGAATGGACTTGCAAAGACTCTGTGCTATCACCACCAGAATACCCACCCACAAGAATGTGTGGTTCCCCCTTCTACGTCTAGTCTGATGCAAAGAGCAACTCGTACCACCTGAAAACTGCTGCCCAAAGTCTCCAAGGAATCAAGACAATGCTCTCCTAGGGTGGCACTCAAGGTTCATTGAAGAAAGAGTGAGATTTCCCCTTAGATATCTTTGGTGCAGAACAAAACTTTGTGACCCAGCTAAACAACTTGAGAAACAATGGCGTAATTGTCAAATTATCAAAATGTTCTAATTGCCGGCCTCAACCTTCTATCTATAATTGTTGCCTTACCTTCCTTGTGGGTCCCTCCAAATATTTTGACCTCTCTTCACAAAATCGCTTTTTCCTCAAGGGGTGCATATTCCTTGAAGGGTGCCCCCCACATTACACTAGCATTAATATTTGACCCACTTTTTCCTAAGTTGGTATCCAAAAAATGTGTTAGGTCCAAAATTGCAAAAATGGTAGATTTCCTCTAGCAAAATTTTATTGAGAAGGGACATTACAAGTAGCCAGTAAAAGAGATCCCACGGGACTAGGATACAAAGTTAACCACCAAGTTGGGCAGAAGAGATAAGAGCACAAACCAAGTGCATTCTTTATGTCGAACCCCCCTACTAATCCATGTTCAAGAGTGTCCATGACAAGTAAACCAAAATACCCAACTACATAATGAAAGCCATACCATTGGGGTTGGAAGGCCCACCTTCAAACATATAATCATAACAAATGGGCGAGTGAGCATACTGGTTGGCTCAGGTGGTGGAGATGGTGGCACATCGAGCTGTCAGGTGGCTGCAAAGGGCTGCTTGCTACCCACAGAGGACCATCTATGAGAAAATTTTTCCTTTATGGATATCACCCATGGGTGGTGGGTAACATGGCCCTTTTGAAATTGCCCACTGTCATGATCTGCGAGAAATTCTGGACCAAATGCCTAGTGCTTCAACATCTTGTCACAAACATGTTTGGGGAAAATCTGTGCATTTTCCATTCTAAACAAGAGTTTATATTCAACCATGCTTTGTTTCTTTTAGAGACTTGATGACAACGAATATAATTTGTTTCAAGACGAATCACAAGATATGGAAACATCAGAATTTGGTTTCACCCCAAGGGATTTAGAATCTTCATTGTTGATTTGGGTAGCATCGGATGTGCTCTAGCCACGGAAATTGGTGGAGAGATTAAAGCACATGAGATCTCCAATACCCAGAAATGTTTTGGGCAGATTCTAAACAGTTTGGGAGATATTAAAATAATTAATATTTTTAATGGAGTCCCTAAGTCTAAACTTAGGGAAAATAAAATATTAATGTGAATTAATATAAAACTGTGTTAGAAGGGTTCAAAAGTCATGGATCAAGCCAGAGTTAATCTTAGCCGTTGATCAGGGACTTAATCTCGATTGTTGAATTGTCAAGGAGAAAAGTATAAGAGGAGGCTTGAGGGTCACTTGGAGAACACACCGGGTTGATCAAGAATTCGATTTTCTGGGGTAGGGCTTGCTGAGGAAATCGAAGGAGTGATCACAGTTGCAACTGAGGGGCAGTGAATACAGAAGCAGAGAGGCAGAGAGGGTACCGGGAGCATCAATGCAGCAGTCGGGAGAGAGGGACGTAGAGCAAGCTAGAGGTCACGCAGAGGCAGCCAGAAGCCATGTAGAGGCAGCCAGAAGCCACGCAGAGGGAGCCAGGAGCTGCGCAGTGCCTGAGGAGAGCTAGTGTGGGTGACGCAGAGGCTCCAGAGGCTGACGTAGGGTTAGTTGGGCTGACGCTGGGCCAGGGAGGTTGATGCTGTCCCTAGAGGCAAACACTGGGAGATTTCGTGGGGCAGACTGGAGCTGAGAGTCGTGGGTTGTTCATCCAGGGTTTTTTAGCCAGAATATCTGTCTCCGACTGAAAGGTACTACTGCCGAGAGCATTCTCTGTTGGGTGAGCCATTTCTAGCACCCAAATTGTATTATGAAACTGCTTAATAATAAAAACCTCAGATAGCTGCACTGGTTTCCTTGCATTGGGTTTTTTTAAGGACATTAGTCCAAAAATAACGGTGTCACTTGTGTTCTTGTTTTTCGTTCAGTTGATGATCTGTATGTGTTGAGCATGT
The DNA here is from genome assembly GCA_000404065.3 of Pinus taeda. NCBI lineage: Eukaryota > Viridiplantae > Streptophyta > Pinopsida > Pinales > Pinaceae > Pinus > Pinus taeda. The sequence continues at coordinate 31,196 of APFE030002939.1, forward strand.
ACTTGTATTTATTTTTCAGTATTTACATGGTAAATAACTTGTTAATTAACAAAACATAAAGGAAGAAATAAATCAGAAAGTACATGAAGGATTTCTAACAACTAGACTTAGAAATTCCAACATGGTATTAGAGCGTGGTTGCAGATCATAGGAGAATTGAGGGCATCAACCAAGCAGAGCAGTAGCAACAGAAACAACTTTCCCAAGTGATAGAAGTTGTTCCTAGCGGAGAAGCAACAAGGGAGGGGTGACACATTGCCTGCGTCATCAAGTTTGAGCCGAGAGGAGGATCAACACAGTGGCATAAGGGAGTAGACCTGACCTACGTAGAGCCCGGTCATCTTTCTCAGTCAGGAAGGATTGACGCCTGTGGCCAGGAGGTGTGGATTTTGCTGGTGCCGGGATTGCGCAGAGCCTAGAAACTCTAACCTTCAGTTTGTTGAGGCGTAGGAGGCTGTGTGTAAGTTGTGGAGTGAAGCTGGTGGGGTACTGTGGTCAAAACAATACCTAACAGGGCAAGACCAAGGAGGAGGGAGTTGTTGCCAAGGATTTCTAGCCAAGAAATCTAGATCAGTGGTGCAGCTGCATTAAGGATCAAAGTGGGGGCATCTCGACATTGGTAGAGGGGTTTCCAGGAGGGAAATCGAGGCTCAGAGGGAGTCACACCGAGAACTTCCAGAAGGGAAGTAGAGGAGCAACAAAATGGCAGTGAACGGGGTAAGAGACCAGGATAGACTAGATGGAGCCTCAAACTTCATAGTCTGAAAGTCCAGAATCTTGTTTGTTCTAGACAGGAATCGTCTCAAGCACTTCGCCTTGAAGATGATAGTGGTCCCAGTTGACCTGGTTGAGAACGACATGTACGAGGAGGCAATGGCGAGGGCCAAGAGCATCATCCTTGACGGGGTCAAGGACCATGTAGTGCCACATATTGCCGGAAAGGAAACGACAAATGCGATGTGGGAGGCCCTAACGAAATTGTATCAATATACTTCCGTGCAGAGGAAGATGCTACTAGAAAATGAGTTGTGGTCGTACCAGATGCACAAGGGAGAACAGATCGACACCTTCTTCGGTCAATTGAAGGAAATCCGAAATCAGATGACTGCCATAGGGGCCACGCTGGATCAAGAATTGATGGTGAGGACAACCCTGAACGCAGTCTCAGAGGACTGGGAGGTGTTTTTCCAGAGCATACTGGGCAGGTCGACCCTTCCAGATTGGGAGGAACTGTGGGCGACTCTTCGTCAAGAAGAGATCAAAAGGCTGACCAAGGCCGAAAGCAGTGGCAAGGGGGTCAGAATCAAGGAGGAAGAGGAGGATGTTGCCCTAGCATATGAGGGAAAGCAGGAGAAACGAAAGAAGAAGGACCTCTCCAAGGTCAAATGCTTCCATTGTGGGGAACTGGGTCACTATGCGAGCCAGTGTCCGAGGAAGAAGAGCAAGGGAGAGGCTTCTGAGACCAAAGTTGCGCCAACAAGGGCGGAGACGAAAGTGGAGACAGATGATGACCATGCCATGAGTGCTCACATACCACTTGAGAGAAAGTGGGGAGACACCAATAACTGCCAGTGTTGCCATGATATTTTCCTCGGGCAATCGTTGTGCTTTCGATCTGATACCATTGGCAGAACCCATTGCTCCTCGATTTCATCCATTACACAAAACTTTCTCCTCATATGTTGATTCACTGTAATATGCCAGAAAGTCATGCCTCAGTTGGAATTTGGGCAAATACATTATTCCAAATATATATACCCTGGGGATAAAACAAGTTTCAAAACAGAGTACGGACATAGTGCTGTAGGCCTGTTGTCATTTTGGATTGCAAACTCTATTTTCATGCTGTAATTTGACCATAAGATTACACTGGCTGCCATCAAACTGAGCCCTTTTTCAATGCAGGATGCTCATACTTTTGTCATTTCCAGCATGCACATAGACATTCATTTTATCCTCTTCCATAAATCCCTGTAGTTCATGAGAAGAGTATACAAAAATGTGGTACTCTAGTTATGGTGAGTAATATATCAAGAACAACATCATAATGCTGAGGTAAATCAGTTATCCACTAGCTTTTTGATCTCTTAACCAAAAATATATGAATAAGAAACATGAATGAAGGCATTTAATCACATATTCCACCATGGATTACCACCATCCTTAGCCCAGAATAAGGGGTTAGTTCCAGCTCCCCTGCAAGTTACCCCTAAAATATGTAATCAGTACTCACGTGCATATGTGGGGCAACAGTTGACTAGTTTGTGCCCTCTTCTCTCAGTGCTCTAGCCTCATCACATCTTTATATGTACCTGTACTTATTATGATTTTCTTCTTAGCATTGTTAGCTTTCATAGTTGGGAGTTGTGTTGTTGATCATGAACTAAGATTCTCCGACTTTAGCGTTTATCGAGGAGTTGGTTTTTAGCTCCCGCATTGGACCTTATGTCACTGGATGTACTTTTTAGTTTGTGGTCATTTGTCTGACATCAATATAATATTATCTTATCTTATCTCAAGTTAATTCCATTTTGGTTGAAAATGCAGGTTGAACTGTGGAAGAGGCGAGCACAATCACTTCAGCATCTTAAAAGTAGCCAAAGAAGCCTTCTTCAACTTGTTTTGGACTCATGGAAAGTTCCAGGTGGCTTGCTGAAGAAACTTGTTCGCTTGTACCTTGGATTGCAGTACCATCATCTAAGAGTTGTTGGTTTTGAGCCTGGGAAAGAGTTCAAGGTTAAAATTATGTAGATTTCCTGCTTCAGGAAAGTGCTTAACACATCATGTGAACATTTTTTAATGTTCTCCTGAATGGTTGTTATATCTGAAAGTATTAGGCTAATATCTAATAAATTATATCTTATTTCAAATTTTCAGTGGAGGCTCATGATTTGACGTGGTCGTGTGCCTTTTTGATGGACTTCTATCTTGGCCTAGTGCATACTAATCACTCTGAATTGCACTTTCAGTTTCAATGTTAATTGTAATTTGTGTGCTATTGATTTGTACTTGTTTTATACTGAAGATATTTGTAAAGAACAAGGTTCATATACTCACGAATATTCAAAATATCTGGAATATGTAAATATCCATATAGGACAAGTGATATTTATATATTAAAATGTTGAATGTACAAGAGATATGATTGATTACAAATGATGACCTTGTTTATAGACTAGGGAAGGTGCCCTTTCACAAATAGTCATGTCCTCTAGGACATGTCTCTTCAATATACTAATTATTATTAATTATTAACTAAGTCACATGACACGAGACACGGAGGACACGTAAATACGAGTATTCAACACGAGACGCAGCAACCCCGAAAACAGGACATGAGGGACACATTATATATATATATATATATATTGAAAAACACTGAAATATAATGCTTGATCCATATAGATATGAATTATAATGATATCCATTTAATATTTAGTATACACTATTTACTATTTAGTAATTTACTAGTTAGTTTATTAATTTACTACATCAATGATGTTCACAGTTCAATGTTCTTTGTTCATGTTATAATTTTTGTTATTAACTTCAAACAAGTATGATCATGTTCAAACTTCACATAAGGTAGTTTATGAACTATAAATTTATGTGTTCAAACTTCATTGTTGACCGTTGACCAGAGCGTTAATCAAGCTTTCCCTTCCTTTAGACCTCGAAGGTGTAGTGAGAAATGAGCACATGATGGGGAGCTAGGATTTTTATTTCAACACACGATCTATACGTGATCACTCGTGTATAATTAAGTTAAGTTACGTAGGCTATAACACAACTTACAAGAAATTTAAGTGCTCCAAACTCTCAGCAAAGCATGTGAACACTTGTCTCCTACATCTCTAGGTCGAGGTTGATGTGAAGTTGTGAGCATTGCGCTCGAATCTGACGGAATTCCTCACACTGCACAACAAATTGGATTCCAGCGACGAGCAAACTCAACTTCGGTGGCGAACAATGACAAAAAAACCCAAAAATAAACCATGTTGCAGGTTTTAAATGTCACTTTTCATGGGACACGTGTCCTAAGAACCAAAAACGTTAGGCAACATTTTCGACACGTCCAAAACACGTGTCTCGATTGGAGGACATTAAGAAAAACGCTTTCGACACATTTTAGGGCGGTTTTCGTGTCCGACACGTGAAATACGAGACACGAGAACCTGAGGGACGTGTCCTATGACTTAGATTATTAACTATATATTTATGTTTGTAATGTTGCATTCCCCTTAGAAAAGCTTTGTCCTCAAAGCTTATTAATGGAAACACTTGATATCTTTTTTTGTCTCGTAATGTCTTCTCGTCCTTTTCAATTCTCATAATTGTCATTTTTGACGATGCAAGAAGATATGAACTTTTGAATGTGGTACAAATTGTCACACTGTACAATGATATAACCATCCCAAATCAATCTTTTGTGGAACCTTGCAGTTATTGCATACTTTGAATGAATTGTTATCATAAGATTGAATTGTGTTGTTATTGACATTTTTCAGAGCATAAGTTTGTTGTTTCCATCCTATATGATGTCGATATGTTCACTGATTAAGGTATCTGCATTTATGATGAGGATGTCCATAAGGTATTTTTTTAACCTGTTTTTCTTTTAATGTACTTGTAGCATTTTTTTGACTTATTTTTTACATATGATCTTCATCACGTACTGGTGTTGTTGGTTTGATCACTGGGTTTTCGCTTGGAATTCCCATCATCTGAACTGCTATATATGAGTATGCCTTCACTTCAATTGGACTGGAATCCTTTTGAATTGTGATACTATCTGGATCAATATCTGTTCCTTTTTATTTAGTTTATGATAAGTTTCCATTGAGTTTCTTCTCGATAGCTTCATTTTTTTGTTCTAATTTGTGCCTTGTAGCTTTACACTTTTTGACTTGTGCAAGTAGTTTCTGACTATGATCTTTTAAATGAGAAATTTCTTTGTTTTCATTCGAGTTAACTTTGTCAAATTCTTTCTGCATCCTTTATATTGACTTTTGATTTCTTTGAAGCATCACATTTGAGATATCTCTGAAGTCTTGTGATGAAGGTATTAATGGTTCATCTTCTTCTTATCGGGAAACATCAAATTTTTTCTCCATGTTTAACATGAGCGTACCCAGTTCTTTAAATTAAGGTAAATTGAAAATTATGTCAATCTCTTTGTTAAACATAATTAATATACTAAATTGAGATACATATTCATAATTATCAATTATTAGTTGCATGTTCTTAATTTTGTATTTTTCTTTGAAATAAGAGGCATCTTTATTCTCAATTATATTTGATTTTAGGGTTAATCACTTATTTGCTACTAGAGACTAGAGACTAGTTCTAAAACAGTTAAGAGGAAGGTTACACTTAGAATTGGCATTTAACTTAAAATCAACCGAGATTCTGCATTTCACCTAGCTTGTAGGATTTGCACTTCATATAGGATAGGCATTCATCCGAGCAGTGATTGTACATCCGGTTGCTTGGCATTTAATTGGTGATAAGGAAGAAGTTGACTCCATAAGGCACTGGTCTCATAATTCAATTTAATATAATCTTGAAGTCTTGCTAAAATTAATCAAGTAGCTAGGCCACTCAGTTGTGTCTCCTGGACTCGTTGGTTGTTAACTTATCCTTCGTCTTAGCATTTCCATAGGGACTACCCCCATGGCCTACTGTTGGGAGACAACTAGAACGGAGAGGTCAGGGATCAGAGTGACAACCCCCGACTTGAGATCATTGTCACAGTGCCTGTACAATATGAGTGACAACACTACCTAGATGGGATCTTCTATGGAGTGACTTTACTCAAGAGGAATTGAGACTTATTCTTGCAGTAGGTATTATTATCAATAGCAGTAGCAAGGGATTGAAAGAGGAGGAGGATGAGGAGAACGTAGCCCTTGCAAGTAAGGGGAAATCCAAGAAGGGTCCTAGTCAGGGATAAGGTTCAATGGGAGGAGAAAGAATAAGAAAGACCTGTCGAAGGTCAAGTGCTTCAGGTGTGGTTAATTCGGTCACTACGTCTCCCAATGTCCTTAGAGCAAGAAGGACAAGAAGTAGGAGTAGACAACAAATTCGACAGTGATCGATGAGTTGACCACCAGATTGGAGGAGTTTGCACTTATAGTGGCAATACCTCCCGTTGGAGGAGGGGCTTGATACCTCAACATGTCAAGATGGGCAAGGTCCACTGTAGATGCAACATGGAGATCAGTTTCAACTGTTGTAGTAGGACCATCATCTTTGCTATGAGGGGCCCACAATATCAAAGTAGCCGATTCAGTGTCAGTAGAGCTTGTTTTAGCCAATTCTTGAGAGACAGTGCAAAGTGAGTTGCAGTGGCACAGGAATTGCGAATTGCTCAATTGCAGGGTGTTGATGCAGTTCGATCCAGACTGATTTCCCATTGGGAGATCGTGACTCAGAGGGAGTCTATCTTTAGAGGGAGCAACCATGTGGATGCTTAGAGCTTCAGGTTCTAAGGAGATCAGACTCACTATTGCAGTGGCTGTAGCAATAGTGTAGGATCAGCAACAGAGCAGTAGCTACAACAATGTGAGGTAGATGAAAGTATGCACAATATTTGATGAACAATGTTTTATTGGTCCGTGTTGAAAAATGTGTAGCTAGGTTTGGTCTTCATAAATATGTAATGCACTTTTGATTCTTTATGTTGTAAAATGAAAATAAAATATTATTATTATTTTTGGAGCATGGGTTTCATGTTCAAGGTCTTTTATTTTAGAGGTCAAGCACCTATTGAGTGCTTCTAGGATTTGTCCTAGGTCAAGAAGTCAAAAGAGTCTGAAGCGAACAAAGTTCCTTCTATAAATTAATTACTCTAGAGACTTGGAATATCAAGATATCCATGAGGATACAAATATTATATATTAAAAATGAATAAGAATAAGAATGAATTACAATGAGAACGAGAGACTTGCTTATATACTAAGCAAGTGTCTCTTCATGAAGAATCATGTCTCATTTAGACATGCCTCTTCAACCTAATTGCTACTTAACTAATTATTATTTATGATTATCATTTACATTATATTTATATTATTTATATATATTTTATTCGTTACATTGCCTCCTTCCTCAAAGAGCTTTGTCCTTAAAGCTTGTCGATGAAAAAGGCTTGATCTCTTTTTCAGCTTCGAAATTCTTTTTGTCTTGGAACAATCATCTTCGTCGATACAAGTTGATATGATCTTCTAAGTGACAAACAAAATTGTCGCACTGAGAAGGGATCAGACCATCTGAGATTAATCTTCTGTATAGCATTCTGATCACTGGAATTTTGTAACGACTTGTCCTCGTAGCACTGGGTTGAGGTTACATTACTCTTTTCTGGAACATTAGTTTGTTGTTTTGGTTCTGACTGGTTCAAATATGTAGCATGGTTGATTCGTCGGTTCTCATGATTCAGATGCCGATATGGAACTTTTTTTGTTTGATTTTTCCTTACTGGGCATGTGCCAATTTTTATATTTTCTTCTGGCGAAGATGTTGTTGAGTTGGTTATGAAACATTCAATGGGGATGTTCGTTGTTTGAACTGCAACATCCAAGCGCGTGTTTTCTTCAACTTGCTTGTCTTCTTTCTGAGTTGTGACATTCACTGAATCGATATTTGTTGTTTTGTCATCAACTTGAATTCCTACATTTGATGCTTCCTTCTTGATAAGTCATTGTACCTGGCTTTCTAATGACTTCTTATCCTTCTTAAGTTTCTTAATTTGCGTCAGCAATTTTTCACTATGGTTTTTAAGTCGAGAAACTTCTTCATTTTTGTCAACAGTGATTTTATTAATTTTGTTTTGCATATTTTGTAATACTTTTTTACCTTCTTGAGAAATTACTTTTGAAATATCTGAGATATCTTCTGGCATTATTGAGTTTGGTTCCAGTGTAAAATCTTGGAGTGTTATTTTCTTCTTCTTGTAATAAAATGTCAAAAACTTTTTTTTTGTATTTAGAATAAAGGAATCTAGAGTTTCCATCCATGGTGATCCCAAAACAATGTCACTATTGTCATAAGTTGAAGACCCCATTGGGCACATTGTAACTTGTAAAGAAAATTATTTTTGTCATTAAAAGTGTTAAAGTACTGTTCGAGACCAAGTTGGCTTGGCAGCTTGGAAGTCGACCTAATTTACCTTAAGAAGCCTATATAAAGGAGGGATCTTGACCTCCTTTGAAGACATTCATCAATCACTCATTCAAGTGAAGGAAGAAGAGGAAGAAGGCAACAAAGAAGGAAGAGGGCGAAGAAGACTTGTTTCTTGGCTATTTCTCTCTCACACATGCGAAGGAAGGCTAGGGTTTCTGCTACTAGTCTAGGGTTTTTCTTCTGCAGGTTTGATCTTGAGGAAGGAAGAGAAAGAAGGTCAACGAAGGTTACATTAGGTCATGCTCAAGCACCAGAAGGAGAAAGCCAAGTGAAGGTTTGAAGAAGTCTTGGGAGGCCAGAACAAGCGCACATGTGTGGCAACAATTGCTACTGGGGCGGCCAAAAATTTTAGCGCTGCAGTAGAGGCCTGTTGACCGCTGCGTGTCAACTACCCATAGCAGTACACCCCTTTTTTCGCAAAAAGGGACAGCGCTTGATCGAGATGTTCGTGCCATTCAGCGGTCATCGTCATTCTCCTGATCTTATTAAAGTTGTAAACCCAGTCTGCATTTTGATGTAAATAATCTTAGCAGAGTTGAGTCATATATGTAAATTGCCTAGGTGGACCTAATTTTCTAGTGATAATCTTCATCCCGGAAGGTTTTTCGTCTCACCGATCCATGATCGGCAGAGTTTTCCTTCAACCTGACCCCAAAGCCGGAATGAATTTTATCATTAGAGTCTTAGGAGAATCCTAGTGTGTTAATCTGCTAGATTATGTTTGGTCGCAGAACTGGGTGGTCTATGAGGGCTTTTCCCCCCTTGAAGATGTAAAAATTGTAAAGGTCATGATGT
>APFE030002939.1:40191-72062 GCA_000404065.3 Pinus taeda
AAAAAATAATAAAATAATAATATTTTGAGAATTTCAATTTTTAAATACATTAAAAAATTCGACGGATGAGATTAAGAGATGTCTTGATTCTCATCAATGGCCGAGATCGTTTTTGACATGGATCACTCAAACTAGCCGTTGGGATTTTTCCTTTTAAATAGGGTGCTAGCGGTCATTTGAGATGATATTGGATTTGAGTCTTGTGATGAAGAAGCTCTCTCTTGTAAACTTTTCTGGTGCTAATAAAGAAGACTTTGGGGTCAAAAGCTTGTTGGTGTTACTCTCTTAAAGTGCTGTGAGCAATTTTATTTCTGCATATTTTAATTTTCAGCCGTTAATGACAGCTTAATGAAGAGTATTGTTGAGTATAGGTATCTTGTTCACATGCTAGGGTTTGAGTAGTATTAGGGTTTCTGATTAATAGAAGGTATCTCCATTGTGTTTGAAATCTAGTACTGCTTTTTCTCTCGTATTTGACAGTTGAAGTGAGCTGTGCAGGAAACCCGAAGATCAGTGGGCGTTAGGGGAAGTTCTAGGCTGAACCAGCCAACTCCCATAAGCACTTTTTGCAGAGCCCAGTTGGTTTTGACCCTGGGTTAACCATTTAGTCTTTGATTTTCTGAATTGCATGAGAGATTTTCCTAAAGCATTTCATTAGCTATCTGAAGTTTTCTTAAAATTTTTCAATAATCATTGATATATCTGGCTTTATAGAGCTGTAAATTTTGAAATTTTGAATCAGGTTACAGGGTTTTTCTGAGGATTTCAGAGGGTCTGCCTAAGCCATTCTGCTGTCCAGGGGTTCAAATTTGTGCGTTGGAGCAACCATGCTTTCGATTTATGCGTGACAGATTGAAGGGATTGTGCATGTACTTCACTGCCATTAAACGAGCCTCAGACCCTGCGTCCTCCATTAGCCGCTGCTGTTCAGTTCATTTCACTGGCCAAATCTCTGCTCAACGCAATTGCAACTCCATTCAAACCCTCCTGCGAGCTGCGTATCATCTCTGCCTACAAAACGATTTCGATTTACTTCAAATCTGTGGATATCAGGTGCGCTTCCTATTTAATTCTTCACTGCATGTTGCATCGAATAACCTTCACGCACTAATCAATATGCAAACACACAAAACATGAATTAAATCTATACACGCTGCAGAAATCGGGCGTCATTTCCAGGTAAATCGATTCTTTGAGTTGGTATTGCACAGTTTAGTCGTAGGAATCGATTTTCGTTTGGTTTCGTTCAACCGTAAAGTCGATTTATTTAAGTTTGAATGCGTGGTTTATTATCAGCGTAGGGTTAGTCTATCCCTGAAATCATTTTATTAAAATTTGGTCACGTATCAGTTTTCATCCAGCGTAGGGTTTATTTCTGAATATCGTTTCGTTTTATTTATTTTTGGTCACATACGTATCAGATAAATCGTTTTTGTTATTTGGTATAGCGTAGAGTTTTAAAAAAATAAAAAATAAAATCGATCTTCATATGCGTTATATTTGATACGTCCAAGTTTAGTTTTTAGGTTATCATTTGTTTAGTTTTTGTTATATTTTAGTTTTATTTTAATATATGTTAGGGTTTAGCAAAAATTAAAGAAATTCACAAAAAAAAAGGCTCTTAGGATTTTAGATATTAAATTTTGATTTTTTTGGTTTAGTAGAGATTTAAAATAGATTTTTCTTAGTTTAATTTTGTTTTAAAAAAATAAAAATAAAAATATAAAAAAATAAAAAATATAAAATATATTTCTTTAGATTAGATTTTGAATTCTGTTCCAGTTCGAATTTTTAGCTTAAAATTTTTTATTTTGTCAGAAAAGCATAAAAAATTTAACATCGTGGAAATATTTTGCCTCTTAAAGTCTTAGCCTGGAAAATTCTATCACGTTCAATTTTGCTTGATGAGATTAAAGTTTTGATGTGGGATGAATGTTTATTTCTTACGAAATTTAGCATGCTTGAAATGTGATATTTGGTTAATGTTTGGATTCGCACTGTTCTATCTTTCAAAGCTATTTGCTAGATCGTTGTTAAAAGCATTGTGAATTTACTGATATCTTGCATTTTTCGAAGTTATTTGATGTTAAAAGATTGCTGTGCACAGTTTACATTTCTGCAACATGTGTTAAGTAATCGTTTTGATACCAAACCCATAAGGCACTGGTCCATTAAATTAAACAAATCTACTTAGTGCTTTTCTCTTTCGTGTCTCCCAAACCAACTGGTTCGCAGTTGGTCGTCCTTTTCCTTTCAGGGTCTACCCTCCTTAGCCGTGGGAGACAGGCTTAAACGGAGAGATCAGGGATCAGAGTGACAGCCCCCGGTCTGAGCGTTGTTGTGACAATCTGTGCGACAACAAGGCCGAAATTCTAAAGCTAGGGGTCGAAGTTGTGCTGCTCGAATGGATTTGAATGGGTTTGAATTGGACAAAGGAAGCACATCATCCAGAAGGGTTGGACTTGGTCTTGGAGGGTATTGGTCTTGGTCTAGAGGTCTTGGAATTCATCAATTGAAGAATTTATAAAAGAAAATTTGCAGGTTTCCCTCTCAAGTGGAGAGGTTTTGGCCCTAGTTTGCAGCCTACATTCTGTTCTCTTGTTCTTCTTGTTTTGGTAGTTGTTTGATGATATACAAACATAATAATAAGTAAAGAAGCTAATAAGTAAGAAAATGTAAAAAGAGATCACAAGCAGTTATCAAAAAAAGAAAAATCACTCAAATCCTTGCCCTACAGATTTCTCAGCATGGTATTAGAGCTAAGGTTGGCTAAGGGTATTATGAAGATCTCTACTACACTGAAGAATTTTCTAAAGAAGTGTTCAAAGTTAGCATGTCATCTCAGGAAGGGCCTCAAAGAAGTATGTAATATTCTATTTATTCTAAAGAAGGAAGTGATCAAGACAAAGGATGAAGGACTCTTCTCAGCACTTATTGGCACATTTCAAGATGAGAGCATTTGGGTGATCGATAGTGGAGCATCAAGACATATGACCGACCATCACAAGCAACTAAAACCATTGTCAAAAGGAAAGTTCTCTTACTCTGTAGACCTTGGTGATAATAAGAGCTATCCTGTGAGAGGAATTGGATCAGCCTCACTAGAGTTGGAGAATGGAGGAAATATTTATCTCAACAACATCCTATTTGTTCCAGGGTTGCATAAGAATTTACTTTTCATATCAAGTCTTGAAGATAAAGGTGATAGAGTGGCTTTCATTGATGGAAGCGTTGTAGTATGGGGTAAAAATTCAAGCATAGAAAATGCAAGAATGATTGGAATGAAGACTTTACAGGCTACTAACTCCCCTTGTTCAAGCTTTAGCGCACACTGAAATCAGCCCATGTGAACTTTGGCATAGAAGATTCGGTCATCTCCACTTCAAAATCCTTCCAACCCTAAATTCAATAGTGGATGGAATCGTCGAACTAAAAGAAGATCATGAAGGAGTACGCAAGGGATGTGCATTGGGTAAGAACACCAATAGACCATTTGGAAGCAGTGCTTCAAGGTCAAAATAAATCTTGGATCTTATTCATTCTGATGTTTGTGGTCCTATGACTACTAAATCACTTGGAGGCCATCTATATTATGTCACATTTATAAATGACCATTCAAGGAAAACTTGGGTTTCCTTAATGAAAGCTGAAGTATTTACCTAATTTCAAGAATTGAAAGTTGAAGTAGAGAGTCTTACAAAAGGAAGAATCAAGATATTAAGGTCTAATAATGGAGGAGAATACACATCCAAGGAAATTATAGCCTTCTATAAGGAGTCCAGGATTAAGAGGGAGCTAATAGTCTATAATCCCGAACAAAATGGAGTTGCAGAACTAAAGAATCAGTCCATTGACGAAAGTGTAAATGCTATGCTACATGATCAAGATTTACTGGAATTTCTGTTGGGTGAAGTGACGAAGACAACTGTATACAAAATCGAAGTCTCCGCAGGTCACGAGATAACATGACTCCTGAAGAAGTCATCTCCAAATTTTTGGTTGTCATGTCTATTTTCATATACCTAAGGACAAGAGAAAGAAGTTGGATCCATCAGGCATGAACGAAACATTTGTTGGCTACAGTAACTCTTCTAAGGACTATAGGATCTACATAAAGGAAGACACTGAATATAAGTTAGTCGAGATGTGATATTTGATGAAAGTATTGCATTCAAGAAATCAAACAATCTCGCTATGGACTTTGATGATGAAGAACTTCCGGTATTTGAATAGGAAGTTACTAGGGAGGAAGAAGAATCAAATCACGAAGAAGAAGGTCCCTGTGAACCTAGACAACCTGTGATAATCCTTGAAACTAGAAAGAGACCTAACTAGTTGAAGTCTACATTACTTGATGGAGAAGGTCATGGAGCAGTTCAAGGCACATTCAAGGAAAGTAAGAAGCCCAAACGATATTCTGGGTATGCAACCTATATGACGAAATTGATAGAAGCAAAGCCATCCACCTTTGAAGAAGTTGTCACACACCAAGAATGGAAGGATGCCATGAATGAAGAGTACCAATCAAAATAAAAAATGGATTTTGGGAGATCGTACCCAGGCCTAAAGACAAATCCGTGGTAACTTCCAAGTGGCTCTACAAGATTAAACATGCAACAAATGGAAGTATTGATAAATATAAGGCAAGATTTGTGGCTAGGGGCTTCTCTCAACAGGAAGGCATCGATTATGAAGAGACATTTGCTCCAACATCAAGGTTTACAAATATACTTTCTTTGGTCTTGTTGTCGCACAGAATGTCTAGGCACCGCGACAACGCTCAGATCGGGGGTTGTCACCCTGATCCCTAATCTCTCCGTTTAAGCTGTTTCCCTATAGCAGGCTAAGGGGGGTATACCCTATAGAAAAACGGAATGAAGAAGAACTAGTTGGGAACCAACCGGTTTGGGAGACACAACGAGGCAATCAAGTACTTGATTAAGATTTAGCAAGACTTAGAATTTGATTAGATTTTAAATGGTTAGTACCAGTGCCTTATAGAGTCAACAATCTTGCTAGGGAAATGGAGACCAAGTAATCGATTAGCAACTGCTGCTTAGGAAACAGAGATATGAAATCTATTTATAATTTCACGATAAAATTCTTTAACAATCGCTTGAAAATATCTGTAAAATGTCTAACATGTAACGAGCATTAAACAATTCAAGCAATGATGATCAATTTCACTAGATGCGCAATGTTTTAGCAATTAAATTTCAAGAGATACAAATACTTTAAACAACCACAAAATTTAAATGCTAACCAATTTAGATCCTAGAATTTAAATGATTATGTTTAGTGACCCACATCTAGGAAATTCACCACTTTCTAATAGTTAATCTTTAGATATAAAAATTTAAGCATATTTAACTATAGAGAAATGACAAATACTAATACCACAGGAGTTTACCTTTAGATTTTATCCTTAGCACAAAAGACACCAAGGGTGAGTTAAAAATTTACAAAATTTAGCTAGTCCTTTAGGAAATCTTTTTCAATGTGCTAAATAAAATGATTAATCGGGATTTTCTTTTAATGTGACCAAAGTAAATTAAAAGATTAATTATATTTTAAATTTTTTAATGGGCCAGAGGCCACATAAAAAATTTAAAATCTTTTAACGCTAAAAATTTACTTTTGAAAAAAAAATTCAGGATGTCTCGAAGTCATATAAAATAAATTAATGTGAAGTCCCTTTTAGCTTTTTTTAGGAATTTTTTAATTTTAATTTTTTTTTTTAGATTTTGGAAATTAATATTTTCTGAAATTTTTTAATTTTTGAGATTTTAAAGAACAAATCAAAGTAAAAAAGAATGAGATCAAAATAAAACAAATTAAAACAAAACTAAACTAAACGAACCTTTGAATATTTTTAGATTTTTAATAATAAAAAAATGAAATCGAATTCAAAGAAAATCAAATCAAGTAAGAACAAAATGAAGACTCATAAAAAAAATTGAAAGTCCTTCTTTTAAAAAAAAAAAAGCCTAACCCAAATGAACTCCCAAAAAATGAAACGTAAATAGAGCAAAGAGGAACTAAATAAAAGAAAATTGAATTTAAACTAAACCTAACACAAACTAAACGGAGGAAACAAAAAAGTCGAAAGGTGCCTTGCTCTGTGTGTGTAGGATGGATGGCGGAAGGAGAGATCGAAGGCAAACAGAGTATAGGGGTCAAGTTTATGCTTGTTTGCTGTTGTGTTTGCTGTGCAGGTCGATGGTTTGGACAACGACGACAGTTTGGTATGCAGAGAGGGTTTGTTGTAGGTTTGGAGCAGCGGAAAGAGCAACGTGAGAATGGCTACAACGTGAAGGATGAGGGATCCGTAGAGATAGGAGGAGCAACATGGATATAGCAACAAGGAGGGGTTAGCTAGCTGCGCGGAGAGGAAGGGAGGAAATGGATTGGTAATGAAAGAATGGGGCAGCAGATGAAGACGCAGTATATGGCAGCGTACAGGTGATGAGAGCTGCGGATCAATGGAGGGTTTTGCAAGCATGGATTGACGGTGGTGGAATAAAGCAATGGATTTGCAGTTTGAGGCTTCGACGGAAGAGATCTGCGCAGTGGAGAGGAGCTTCGAAACTGATAGTTTAGGCAACGTTGGGACGTGTGGATGGAAGCTGTAGCAACAAATAGCAGGTGTAGACAGCGGTGGGAATGACAGTTTGTGGCAACGTGAGAAGCTTGGACAAGCGGCTCAAACACACAGCAGCAAAGCCTTAAAAAAAATTTCGAAAAATAATTCTACTGGAAAAAACCCGAGGCAGCGAACAAAATGGAAAATCACTGCCCAATAAAACCCTAAAATTTCCAGATTAAAATGTTATATTCTGCTTCAGGATTTATTAATAAAACCCTTAAAAAATTTTCTGCAGATTTAGAAAAGATTTGAAACCCTGGATTGCAAAAAAATGCCCTTGCAAAAGCTGGTTTTGAGGCCAGATCTTACCCTGTAGGGCTGAGATCTGGCTTCAAAATCAAACTTCACCTTCAGATCTACAACTTGTTCCTGAAAACACAAGCACCCAAAATCCCGATAGACAAAAAAAATATGAAACCCTAGACTCCGAAGTCAGAAGGACCAATTTTCTTTTACAGATCTATGCACAGGAACAATAGATCTATCAGATCTAGCGAGTGTGAGTCCAACTCTGCTCCCAGATCTGATAATATAAGGCTCTTTAAAGCCAGATTTATCAATTTAGCATAGAAATTCTTTGAAAATTTTAATTTAAATGGAGGTACTTCACCCAAAACCCTTCATGCATCAACAATAAAATTTCTTATGATAAGCCCGGAATCCAATGAAGTTGGGCTTTTCAGAAAATTCTAATCGGGAGTTGGGTCGTCCAACTGAAAACTTCCTCGAACGCCCGATGATCCTAAAAATCAAGAATTTCCTGCACAACTCAATTCGACCTTTAACATAGAGCAAGAAAACGGTAATAAAATTCAGATTTAATAGAGATACCTGATGCTCAAATCACTCTTCAGAAAGCTATCATCAACGACTAAAAGGAAATCTATGCATGAAAATAACACATCTTACAACATTTCCACAAAGAGTAACACCAACAGAAATTAACCCCAAAGTCTTTCTTTATTGCTCATAAAAGGATTACAAGAGAGCTTTCACTTAGCACACTACTCCAAGATCGAATGACCTCAATTGACAACTGACCTCCTATTTAAAGATAAATTTTGCAACGACTAGTTAGAGTGATCCTTGTCAAAGTGATCTCGATTGTTGATGAGGATCAAAATTTCTTTTAATCTCATTCGTCGAAATTTTAATTATTGAGGAAATTTCAATTTTTTCAATTAAATGCATTTTAATTAATTCAAAAATTGAATTTTTTGAATTAATTTCCTCAAAATTTTTACTTTGACTTAACCCTAGGGACAGAAGGTCTAAAATTTAGCAAAATAATAAATTTACCTTAGTCCCTGGATCTTTTAAAATTTGAATTTTAAGGACCCACGAATTTGGCCTTTGGAAAATTTAAATTTACCTAGAACCTATAATTAATTAAATTTCTGGCTTAGAATTTTAATTAATTTTTGCCAGAAATTTTAGTTAATTAACTTATGAGGGGATAAATTATTTTTCCAACCCTCAAGACACTTTACATCATTATTTTCACATCTTTTACATCACAAAGGGGAAGACCCATCTGAAATAGACACTTGCAGACTACCCATTTCTGCGACACAAATATAATTTAGCAGACTAAACAATTTGTAATAAAATAACCTAACCAAATAGTTAGGATTATTCCCAAATCACTTTTACACAGACTCGATCTATAACACTAGGACTCGCCTAAGATCCTGGTGACAAAATTCATTCCGGCTTTGGGGTAAGGCTGAAGGAAAACTCTATCGACCATTCGAGAATGGATCGGTGAGACAAAAAACCTCCCACAATGTAGATCATCACCAAAAAAGTAGGTTTACCTAGGCAATTACATACATGACACGAATCTGCCGAGATTATTTACATCACATACATGCAGAATGGGTTTACATTATAACATGACAATCAAGCTGATGATGATAGCTGGACGATGCGGACACATTGATCAGGTGCTATCCCTTTTGCGAGAAAAGGGGGTGTACTGCTATGGGTCGTTGACACGTAGTGGTTGACATCTGGCTCTACTTGGGGACACGTCGTTGCACTGTAGGAATGTGAGAATCCAGAACCTGCATCCACACAATACACAATATAACATAAGTAGCATCCATTCAAAATCATCATATAACATTAAGTACAGGAAAGATATAAGCTCTTCATTTATTAACTATCTAGTAACATGAAAAATAAATCTAATCCTAAAACATAAATGAAATGTTGAAATGACAAGGTGTAGGGTTAGAAATACAATACAGAGGGTGCCCCATGTAATCATATGTCATCTTTGAAGAATAGCTTGAGCATTTGGCCATTCGCAGGTATTTCAAGTGGTTTGCCATCCAATCTGCTCAAGTATTATGAATTTGGCCTAGCAATGTCTTGGATAATGTATGGTCCCAACCACAAATTGTCAAATTTCTTATGTTTTTTCTGGTTTTTCATTTTTGCGATCCCAAAGGAGTATCGAGATGATTTATCAAAGCTTTTCTTAATGTTAGATTGACTTTTACATATATTATCAAAAGCTATGCTATTGGTTTCATCCAACTCCACAATCTGATCAATTCTATTTTGAACAACATCTTTATGAGTAGAACAATGTTGAAGGAGTTGATAAGCGGGCAATTTCAAGTGCGTAGGTAAGGTTACATCCAAGCCATAAACTAATTCAAAGGGACTTTTACCAGTAGCTTTATTTTTAGTAATCCTATCTGCCCATAAAGCATACTTGATTTTGCTATCCCAGGGTTGCTTATTATCTACTATCTTCTTGATAATGGTTATGAGATTTTTATTACTTGATTCAGCAAGTCCGTTACCCTGAGGATAGTAATTTGATGAATGAGATAAAACAATGCCATACTTGAAACAAAAAGATGAAAATTATGAAGAACTAAAGGCTTTGGCATTATCAGTAGTGATCTTAGCAGGGACACCAAATCTAGTAATGATATTATTTTCAATGAAATCCATGATGACCTTTTCAGTGTCATTCTTAGTAGGGATGGATTCAACCCATTTAGTGAAATAATCGGTAGCAGGAAAAATCCATGAGTAGCCATTGCTAGAATTTTCATGGAACTTCCCAATGAAGTCCAGACCTCAATGCTGAAAAGGTGCCTCCACAACCACAGGTTGTAAGGGCAAGGCAGCAAGCCTCTGTTTCCCAGTGAACAGTTGGCAGGGTTGACAACTTCTAACAAACTTATGCACGTTAGAAAAATTCGTAGGCCAATAATAACCAGCTCTCAGAATTTTTTGGGCAGTAGTTCTAGCAGCATAATGACCACCACAAAACCCCATATGAAACTCATAAACTAACTTCTTGGACTCAATTTCGTCAACACACCTAAGTACTATGCCCTCAGGATTTCTCCATGAGGCAATACTTAGTGGCTTTTAACTTAAGAGCCCTTCTCTTATGAGCGAGTAAATGGTTAGGACATGTAAGATTTAACAAGTAATAAATAATGTCCTTGTACCACTCATGCTCTCTTAATATTTGCAGCGTAGGTGAAGATGAATTGTTAAGACAAATCAAACCAAGAGCTTTCTCATTACCTTTAGTCATCATTTGAGCCAGGCCTTGGCCTTTGACTAACTTGGTGGGTCTAATCTCCAAATCATATTCTTGTATTTTGGTAACCCACCTAGCACAAGTCTCTAAGCAATCAGTTTGAGTTAATATATCTTTAACCGCAAAATGTGGGACAAAAGCAATGATTTTGGAATAACCCACATAAGTCTTGAAATGCTTAAGAGATTTGACTAAGGCATAGGCTTGTTTTTCCATGGTATTGTATTTTAATTCAAAATTTTGAAGCGCTCTACTCATGAAAGAAATAGGTTGCTCATGACCATCCTTATTTTTCTGCAATAAGACACCAGCAATGGTATTTTCAGAAGCGAAAGAGAAAATCATGAAATCCTTAGAGTAATCAGGGCTAACTAAAACAGGGGCTTTTGCAATAGCACCTTTGATTTCTTGAAAAGCCTTTTTGCCATCTTCTTTCCAAACAAATTTTACATCTTTTTTCAGAAGACTTTGAATAAACTTAGCTACTTCCGCGTAATTTGGAATAAATCTTCTAAGAAAATTTGTTTTTCCAAGAAAACATTGAAAGGATTTAAGATTATGGGGAAGAGGAATCTTTTGGATTGCATCAACTCTTTCAGGATCAATCTTGATTCCATCTTTAGAAATGATATGACCAAGTAATTTCCCTTCAGTTACTCCAAAAACAGACTTAGCCGGATTTAAAGAAATCCCGTACTCTCTACATTTATCAAAAACTTGCCTAAGATGACTTATATGACTAATACCATCCTTAAAAAAAACAGTAAGATCATCCTGATATATTTCGATAAACTACCCAATCAAACCTTTGAAGGCATAATCCATAGGCATTTGAAACATAGCCCTAGCATTGGTTAATCCAAACGACATTCTAATATATTCCAAAGTACCCAACGGTGTGGTGAATATAGTTTTATGACGATCCTCCTTCTTAACCCACACTTGATTATATCCAGAAAAACCATCTAGTAATGACATCATTCCAGAACCAGTTACTTGTTGCAACATAGTCTCCATGTTTGGCAAATGGTAATTATCTTTCTTACATGCTAGATTAAGGTTTCGAAAATTGACAAAAAGTCTTATTGTACCATTCTTTTCCCTAACAATCACCAGGTTGGAACACCATGTTGAATGCCTCGTTTGAGCAATAATTCCTGTTGCAAGCATCTTTGAAAGCTCCTTTTGAACCAAAGGGGCTAGCTTAGGATTTATTTGCCTAAGCTTTTGACAAAAGGGTTTAGCATTTTCATCTTTCAAAGGGATAGTGTGCTCCATGACATCTTCCCTATAACCTTTTAATTCATCATAAGAAAATGCTAAAACATTCTGATATTCACGAAGTAATTTTGTTAACTTTTTTCTTTCTTCAACATTAGTACCTTTACCAATTTTGATAATCTTTGGATCCCTAGAAGTACCAATGTTTACCTCGATGTGTTCGCCTGGATCCATTTTATTTTCCTCTTTCATCTTTGTGGCATCATGCCGATCAAAGTGCTGTTCTAAAGAAACCACATTCCTAGGAGTAGGATTTATGATATCTTCATGATCATCAAACCCATCCTCCTTAGAGTCTATCTGAAAATTTTCAAACTCATCCAAATTATCAATAAAACAAATCACTTGTTTCTCGTCATCAAAAACTTGCCAATGCTCTTATCTGGAACATAAGGCCTAAATATAACTTCCATTTTTATCTTATCCTTAATCAGCCCATCAGATAACAACAAAGTAGAAGCGGCTACGACAAGCTCATCTGCAGAACTATTCTGCTCTCTTGGGATAGCCTCAAGGTCAAGAGCATCAAAGTATTCCATGGTATCCCATACAACATTTCGATAATTCTTTAACCTTTGATTTTTACATGTAAATTTGTTTTTAATTTGCATGATAATTAAGTCAGAATCCTCCTTGATGCTAAGCAACTTAACTCTTAAAGCCTTTGCCAACTCAAGACCTAACAACAAAGCTTCATATTCAACAACGTTGTTGGTTGCTCCAAATTCTAGCCGATAGGCAAACTTGAAAATATGACCAAGGGGAGGTTTTAATACTATTCCTACACCTTTACCATGCCTAGATGACGCACCATCAAAATACATGTACCAAACTTTATCCTTGAGATCCCCAATGTTTTTATCAACCTTATCATCGGGAAGAACTAGGGAATTAGACAGGATAGCATAATTCCCAATGTCAGATTGTTCTTTAATTATCTCATTATGAGGTCTCTTAGGATCTTCAACATGGAATCTTCTCTTAGGCTCTCTATTAAGTCTCATAAAACCATCACCTCTAGGAGAAGGAATCATAGCATATGACCAATTCATTTGAATACTCCCTCCTAGATCAGTGGCCCATTTTCTTGATAAAAGCTTACTTCAAGCATCAGGCACATCAACAATGACAATGTCCATAACAATCATAATGTCAGGGTAAACTGATAAATGAACTTGTAAATCCTTGATCAGGCCGTGAACTTCAATCTTCTTAGAATCCATGGCACATATATTGTAGTAAGGCCTAGAAACTCTTAAATTAAGTTGTTCCATGACCCTCTTGGTCATGACACAAGCCGACGCACCAGAATCCAGCATGCAATTATTTAATTTATACCCATTAACCATCAAAGTAATAAAGAATTGCTGATGATCCTTGTTATCTGAATCTAAACTTTGCAATTATATAGGAGCATCCCGATAATCAACCTCCGGTGCCTTCTGTTGAGAAACATTCACTTGAGGAGCTTCAATAGCTTTTAGTAACTTAGCCCTTTGGGAAGGAATCTTCGCAATCTTGGTGACAGGAACCTAGATTTTTGCATTATTAAACCAACTTCCCAAATCGGCATCTAATCCAGAGTTGAACCTGGGTTAAAAATTCGAGGGGGAATTTGATTCCCGCTTTGATCTTTATCCCTTCTTTGATAAGTTAAACCCTTGTCATTAGCAATTTCCATGATTCACTCTAGAGAAGGCTTTTCACCATATAATTTAACCATCATATCATGTTCATTCTCAAAATTATTTATACTAAAAGTTGATGTGGGGGCATAACATGTCGACTGTTTTCCTTAACTTCCATCCAGTCTTTCATAGACAAAGAAAACCCTTTACCCACTACATTTATTTCATTACTTGCCCCAAACATTCCATTATCTAAAATCCTTCTAACTATGGGGCCAGTAGCCTCCTCATGAAGAGCATCACACGCCCGACAATAAGGTAGAGCATCATCGACCAAATTAGTATGTTCAAGTGGTTAGGTGGTCTCTGCTCACTAGATTGATCTTTCTTCTGCCAATTATTATTCGATTATTATTATTATTTCTAGGTTGGAAATTTTGCGTTTGAGCTCTTTCCATTTGAACCATCCTATTCTGCAAAGTAGTTATTTCCTTAGCATGGTTAGAGGTTAATTTTGCTTGGTTAATATCCATGCTTTCAATTTTTTGCAGCGATTTCTGCACAAGGTCGTTATCAGATTCTTGAACCTCTTTTCCTTTAGGTTCTTTCAATTTCGTTGAAGCCCTATCAAAACCTGGGATTTCAGACTTTCTAGATGCTGCCTTATCCTTATCAAGCTCTATTGCTAAAGCTTGACAATCCCTATAATCAGGAAGTTTAGCACATCTTAACTCATAAGAGGGCTCAGGGCTAAAGGCATCAATATAAAAGTCTCGAAGAGATTTATCAGTAGGTTTATAATCTTGAGGTAATTCCTTTATAATATCGTTGAACCTCTTGTTAAATTCTTTTGCGGTCTCATTTTCTCTCTTTTTAATGATACTGATAGCTTTTACGAGATGTCTTCCTTTTCTCTTATCTCCATACTTTTCCTTAAGGGCATTAACAATCGATTGCAAAGAATCAAATGAATTTTGAGGCTTTTCCGTAAACCAATTTAAAGCATCCCCCTCTAAGGTAAGAACAAAAAGGGTCATTTTTACATTTTCATGATTAAAATCAGTAACATTAAAATCAGTAACCCTTGCATACTTACCCAACCATGAACTAAAATATTTTAGATGAGAGTTAGCACTAACTGCATTATTGCCCTGAAAGATAGGCAATTTATCTATCCCATGCTTTGGAATATCATTGGGATAACCTTGAATGTTAGCAAAGTTACAAGGGCCAAATATGTCCATGATGTCGTGCTCGACTGGGTGAGTAAAAAGCGAACAGATATTAGAGAGGGCTTCTTGTCCGAGATTAACAAGAAGGGTACGAAAAGAGAATTTGTGTAATCGTACTCTGAGAGCCCTTTCAGGATCAGTAGCAGGATTAACCAAATTGCTTGGATGTCTTCAAGTATACGCTCTTGTAGAAGATAGATGAAGTGGAGTTGCCACTCGGACAAAAAGTCTAACTTAGAATAACCCGAAAGAAGGGAACCAAGGACAAGGAACTTATCCTGGCGAGAGACGAAAGGATGAGAAGAAAGGAATGAGATGAATGTCAAAGAAACCAAGGACAGAAAAAACTCTATCCACGGCAATGACGCCAAAAAACGTTGTCGCACAGAATGTCTAGGCACCGCGACAATGCTTAGATCGGGGGCTGCCCCCTTGATCCCCAGTCTCTCTGTCTAAGCTGTCTCCCTATAGCAGGCTAAGGGGGGTAGACCCTATAGAAAAATGGAATGAAGAAGAACTAGTTGGGAACCAACCAGTTCAGGAGACACAGTGAGGCGATCAAGTACTTGATTAAGATTTAGCAAGACTTAGAATTTGATTAGATTTTAAATGGTTAGTACCAGTGCCTTATGGAGTCAACGATCTTGCTAGGGAAATGGAGACCAAGTAATCGATTAGCAACTACCGCTTAAGGAAACAGAGATATGAAATCTATTTATAATTTCACGATAAAATTCTTTAACAACCACTTGAAAATATTTGCAAAATGTCTAACATGTAACTGTTATCACTTCAAGAAACTCTCCAAGGTTGTATTTCGGAGATGCTTGGGAACATTACAAACTGAACTTAACTCCAGACATGGGTGAATGCCCCTAGACTACAAGGCTTTAGACCACCAATTACTCACAGTTTGAGGAATTAGGTGGACATGGAGAAAACTGACCACACCAGCAGATGCACAAAACCATGTGATGGCCGGTTTCAACCAGTAAAAAGGTCTGCAAATCTATTTTCTAATGCATAGACAGGATGACAACTCTCTGGCACTAAGTTAACAGAAACCTGGATAACGGATTCAATAATACATGCAAGACTTCAACACAGAGGTAGGATGACAGCTCCTCTAATGCAAAATATCAAGAGTACATGAAAACTGCATAACAGGCACAACCTAGAACATAATAGAAGTGGAAAGTGAGCAATTAACAGCAAAAGAAGCTTGTATTAGCTGAAAATGAAGACCAGACACCGCAAGTATCAAAGTAGTTACATTCTCCAGAAGTTGAACCTTACATCAAAACAACAACCATCAATCCTGATTACATCTATTTTTTGGGTATATATAGAGTTTCATTACAAAAATGTTCTGCTACTAGGCGTGGAGGGATCATAATTGACCACCAACTGCTTTAACTCTCTGATGGAGTCTCTGGTGCAGTCTGCTTGCTTCAGTGAGCAAAATTGATCTTCTTGGATGCTCTGTTGTCCTTCTCGAGCAGGTGGAGTGTTGTATGGAAGAAGTTCCATAATTGATAAATGCATTTAACTGCTCGAGGCTTGTCCTTTTCCTTCTTGGCCATCTTGCTTGTTGAATGCGGTGGTTGAAGAGTAACTGCGTAGAGTGCTGAACACTGGCCACCTTCGTCCTTTCAAGAGTATGAAATGGCTATGGTCGTGGATAGTATGGGCGAATGAAGAAGGAAGATCGCCCGTCGGATCGCGCAGACGGACGACAGATAATGCTTGGCAAGGAGTACCGGGAGGCAAGGTGGAAGACGATTGTGAGCCGTTGGATCTCTGGCGGACAGATCCAACGGTCATCGGGCGGAGGATATGCGCGGGGATTAACGGCCGGGGAAAATGGTTTGAGCAGCGGGGCGGTATTGATCGCACCGCTTTAGGACCTACGACGATAATCGTACAAAGGTGTGCGATTCCACTTATCGCGCGACGCGTGGCAGACGAGACGTAACGAAAACCACTTTATCGCGAGTTAATGCGCGGTTAAGTTATGGCAGTGGGGGAAGTGGATGCCGTCAGATTGCACAGTAGATGATCAGACGGTGGAGGAAATAAACGGGTGAATTGTTCATTGAATGCAGAGGGGACCGTTAGATCAAGGCACGAAGATGAACAACTGCGATTAAATGTGATGAGTTATGAAAGCGACAAGTTATATGGTCGGGTCTTATGGTAGGTTTGAGCTTCGCGCTTAGGACTGGGGCTAAAAAGCGGCTTTGTTGGATTTCGGAGGGTTTATTCGGGGAATGGAGAGGTTTTAAGGGTGAACGGGAAGAGGAAAAAAGGAGAAAATGACCAAATGCGAGCTTTCCCTTGAAGACAATCGAGTAGACCAAGCCTGTCTCTAACCTTAGAAAATCATCGTTGTATAGCAGAGCTAAGACTGGCTCCTTCTGGGGATGAGATCCTCCCTGTGAGGTCTCAAGAACTACAGACCAATGCCTTCATACAAAATAAGCTTAAAAACATTGCATAGTATTCCATTAGGCATGGAGTCTAATTAAGTCTACACTAAAACCTGTAAAAGAACATGCTTACAATCATTAAGGCTCGAAAACCTTAAACAACATAAATCTTCAAAAACTAGCCATCTACTGGACCATCAAAACTGTTTCTCCTCCTCTCGGCTGGCCTGTCAGTCGGTTCATCAAAGATCTGCAAAATTGGGTTGATTTGATCCTCTACCTCAAAGAGTTTAGGGCATTTGATCTTATTAGGTAGAGAAGGTTTGTATTTCACCCCCTCTTTGTATGCTTTCATCCTTGGATTTTCTTCGTGGAAGCCTTTGTACGCCTGCTGAATAACAATGGCTGCTGCGTACTCAACTGTGTCATTTGTGGCTTGCACAATTAATATAAATGGTGAATGGATGCATTCTTGTGTGTGGGACATGTTGACCCTGCCGCCCGCACCTACCTACACAGTTAGCGAGAAAAGCCTTCAACCCCACAAGGTGTGGTTGGTGGCAGGGAACTCAGAGAAGGGGCTGTCACTCTGTTCCCAACTCTCTCCGTTTTAGCTATCTCCTAGGCTAGCTAAGGGGGGTGGTCCCTAAATGGGAAGTTAAGCCTAAAGCTAATATGAAAAGTTCTAGGAGGATTATTTAAGTAAATAAGATTGTCAATCTGAGATCTAAAATTAAAACGAAATATAAACAATAGCCATAAACCATACGATGAACATGTACCACACAAATGACCAGTGCCTTATAACATTGTTATTTCGGAAATGAAAATAATTTTGTTTATACTTCTTTTTATGCTCAAAATGGAAACGAATCCTTTTAAATGAAAAGGGAAAATTTGCTTTGACTTTCAAAATAGAAACGAAGCTAAGAGATCAGGGTACTTCCCTCTTGCGCAAATCCTTTTTTTTGGTGTCTTAAGAGCTTGATGGCTTGAACAGCATGTGGGATCCCTGGTATCCTGGGAGGTGACTATTCCCGTCGAAGAAGTCCTCGCCCTCCAACAGAGCTGGCAAACCTGTCGCTTGAGAACACAGAAAATACTTGCAAACGAATTGTTAGTGCAAAAAGGAACTTGGCATATAGAGACCAAGTTGAGCTTGTCATTCAACCGAGAATGGACAAGCTACAACAAGCGTACAAGATATACCAAGCCCAGAAGAGATCTGAGATAGCTGCAGATCTCTCCTCCCTAGACAATAGTGCCTTCAGGCAAATGAAAAACAACTAGAAAGCAAATGAAAATCAAATGAATATCAAACGACACAGGTATACCTCATGTACCAAAGCATGCACCACATGAGAAGCTGCTAACCCCAAAGACTTTTATTATTTATGAGAATGCTGAATACACAATCCGGCAGAGTCTCCGCTAGCCCAATAGCTCGTTCTATGATGATACAATAAGAGCCCAAGGCTCATATAAATAGGAAAATGGGAGACAATCCCAAGGCAAATTCCAGTGACAAATGGCAATAAGGTGAAGAGCCCAATGAAGAAATGACATGACAAGTGGCTTGATGACAATCCCAATGTGAAGATAACTGCTCCTGATTTCCACGTGGCTGCCTTTGAACTGCTGCTTGACTGAAGATAACTGCTTGTAATAAATTCGTATTTGGCTGCCTTTTAATCTGATGTGCATGCCCACGTTTTGCTGTAGATGAACATGAGTTAACTGCTGTTCTAAATGCCTGTAAACTGCTGTTTATTTGGCTGCCAATGAACTGTTGATAAACTGCTGTTTTGTATTGCTGTGTTAACTGCTGTCTATCCGTTGCCATGCTGCCCACCGTAAATTAATTCTTCCGTACGGACCTTGCTGGATAATGCTGCCCACGTATTTATTTTTTGTTTGCTGAGTTAAACTTTGCTGAAATAATATTCAACGTACAGCTATTTGACTGCCAGCGTATTGCTGAGTTAGACCTTTGACTTGATGAAGCTGACTGCCGTACGGACGGACGGAAATCGTACGGACGGTTTTATTTGCTGAGCTATGGTAAAATAAATTTTTCAATCTGAACTGCTGAGCATATACGTTAAACTGCTGAGCCACGTCAACATGCTGATTGTATATTCAACGTTTCTTTGACCAAAAGATGGCTGCCGTACGGAAATCGTACGGACAGCGTACGGACCTTCTCTTTTTAATTTGGTTGCCTGAGTTATATATGGTGGGCCCAATGCAATTAAACCTTTACCTTATAATTTTTCCAAAGTCAAAAATTAAATCAAAGTTTTTGAAATTCCATTTGCCTCATGACTTTGACTTTGACTTTGACTTTGACTTTATGAAATTTTGACTTGATGTGGGCCCCACATTGCTTGCCACGTCACCTTTGATCATCTGCTTAATCTCCATGTCAAAATTTGACTTATTTTGACTTTGGAAATTTTTAAAAAATTTTCCAATTATTTATTTTTTTGAATTTTTCTTCATTTTTTGCCACTATCACTGGGAAATTTGCCTTTTGAGGGACTCTGAGTCATTTTTTGACCCCCAAAATAGGCTCTAAGAGAATGCTGGGCCTCTGAGGATAAATTTTGACTGGTCATACGCCCCAGGCATCTCCTAATGCCACTTATTTATGCCTTTATACAAAAAATAATTAAAAAATCCCGTTTTGCGGGAAATTTTTAACTATTAAAAAATCCTACCTAGACCTAGCCAAATTCCACGAAACTTTACGTGTGATCTAGTATGGTAATATACATCGACCCTAGACACTAGGATGTGTCCGGGGCTCAATCTTCAAACCGTCACCTCGGCTTTGGGGTGTGTGCACGAGTGAAAAAATCCAGAGAATTATCCCCCTCTAAAAAAGAAAGGAAACGAAAGGGATAATTCACCGGATAAAAAAAACACTCCAAGGTGTACTCGTTTGCTGATCGAGTCCCACATCCTAGGCCTGTTACAAATTCAAGAACATCATACTAGCATCACTTATTACAATTCCCCGTAGGGTGTGGAATCTGGGTACAGAGAAGAAATATGATGAGAAGATAGAAGGAGAGTTAAAAAACTCTGTTGACTGATGACATCTCTGATGGTACAAGTGTCTTCTGGATCATCCTTGGGCATGGAGTCGTCAAATAATCGTCAGGTGCTACTCCAGCAGTCAACAGGACACAAAGACTTCACCTGCTTTCGTAGCTTTCTTACAATAATCCACATCCAAGGAGGTGTCCCAAAACTATGCAACCCCTTCCTTTGTGATCTGACAAACTGCCCTTCCAAAATGTGTGGAGGCCACCTGGGCAGGCTTCGGAATATCAAGACAGATATTATCCATATCAGCCTTGGGCATTGAATTCTGGCCTGCCTCAGTGCCTAGGAGGCAACTCTGAGGGATTGTCTCTTGAATAGACAGAGAAGCACAAGATGATGGGCAATTGACTTCACCCTTTTTGATCATTGGGCTGGGGATAACAACAGGTTTTCCAGTTTGCAGATCTGCATAGTCATTAGAAGATGGGCTGGCTTTAGGCTCAGATTCTTCGAGGATGGTAGGACCTGCTGCTGGTTGCTTCTGCTGATCAGCTTGTTGTTCTGCAGGGACAACAAACTCACGAGCAGTGCCTCTGGATAATGACCTCATAGGCAGCTCGAGTTAAGAAAGGGGCACTGCCCTTATCTTCCATACCATGGACCTCCTCCTCTTCTTCAAACTGCTCTTCTTCCATGACTATATTCTGAAAAAGGGTTTTCACCCTTTGGTCTTCATTTGCATTTTTGTTTTCTTGCAAAAACTGCAACTGCTCCTTTGCTCCTCTATATGGATTCAGATTTGGTAGAGCAAAGGTACTAGAAGCTCCTGCTTTCCCAGAGTGCTGCTCCATCCTTAATTTGGAAACTTTAGAGGTTAATGATTCTATCATCTTGGCCAAATTATCGATCTTAAGATCTGAGGATGATGAGGACTCACCCCTCTATCTTCTCCTATCAGCATCACCTCCGAACCTCTCTGCAGCTATGATGTTTGATTCTACTTCAAAGATTGCATCTTGCATATCAGCCAAAGAAGCACATCTTCTTTCTCTTAACAACAGGCAAAACTGAGAATCAAAGGCATTGGCATAAGTGATCATAGCAGAAGTAGGGGTAGGTTTCACTTCATATGGTATTCTGCTGTACATATGGTTGAATCTCTTGTTGAAATCAGACAACAGTTCACCATTTTTCCTCTGCAAGTTCCCACATTCAGTATGATAGTAGAGCAGATCTTTCTTATCCCCCCAATGCTTCAGGAACATATCATCTAAGGCCTCAATGTCTGCTATAGACCTAGGGGTTAATTCTCTGAACCATTTTCTAGCTTGTCCATCTAGGCTTTGGACAAAAACCCTCATCCACACATCATCTTCATTGATATCTAGGTTATCAGCATAGCTATAAAAACACTCAAGGTGCTCTTTAGCTGTTACTCCTTCTGTACCAGTAAAGTTAGGCATATATTTCTGATATTCTCCTGCAGGCATGGCATTCAAAGGTATAGGCAAGACCAAGGGTCCATACCTAGCAGCTATAATTCTTTCCATCTTTGTAGGAGCTTGCTGGCCTGCCATGACTGAGGTATGTGGAATGATACTGGTAGATTGAGTAGTATGAAGTAAGGCAATGGATGACAGAGACAAAGGAATGTGATGGACTGTATGGGATGCAATCTTTGGACTAAAATACAAAGAGGAACTAAATGGACAAGGAGCTTTATGAATCTCTGAAGCTGATTCTTCACTAGCAATACTCGGTTCTAGATCCTCAAACTGTGTATTCTCAACTAAAACCTTCTCTTGCAGAGATACATAAGATTTCTTGGGCTTACCTGATCCTGATGCTCCTTTCTATGAAGTTTTCTTCTGCTTAACGATCTTCTCAGGGTTAGGCACTGGGACAGCTGGTGATTTCTAAGGATTTCTTCGAGTATTTCTCACAAACTGAGCTAGGACTATAATGTGGAGTCGCCAAAGGTTGGTCTTCCTCCAATGGAGTCGCCAGATAGATGATTACAACCAAAACTGTGTCCAAACTTTGTCTATCATCAAAGCTGGAACTGTGTCGTTTCCCAGGGAAGCTGAGCTTCAACCTCCTCTCCTCGGCAACGACGCCATTTAATGTTATCACCCCAAGAAACTCTCCTAGGTTGTATCTCGGAGATGCTCGGGAACATTACAAACTCAACTTAATGTTGGAAATGGATGAATGGAAGGAATGATGCTTGTTCAAGCCAAATAACCACTTCTACTATGCTTAACTCCAGACATGGGTGAACATCCCCAGACTACAAGGCTTTAGACCACCAATTACTCACAGTTTAAGGAATTAGGTGGACATGGAGAATACTGACCACACCAACAGATGCACAAGACCATGTGATGGCTGGTTGTAACCAGTAAAAAGGTCTGCAAATCTATTTCCTAATGCACAGACAGGATGACAGCTCTCTGGCACTAAGTTAACAGAAACCTGCATAACAGATTCAATAATACATGCAAGACTTCAACACAGAGGTAGGATGACAGCTCCTCTAATGCAAAACATCAAGAGTACATGAAAACTGCATAACAGGCACAACCTAGAACATAATAGAAGTGGAAAGTGAGAAATTAATAGCAAAAGAAGCTTGTATTAGCTGAAAATGAAGACTAGACGCTGCAAGTATCAAAGTAGTTACAGTCTCCAGAAGTTGAACCTTACATCAAAACAACAACCATCAACCCTGACTACATCTATTTTTTTGGTATATATAGAGTTTCATTACAAAAATGTTTTGCTACTAGGCGTGGAGGGATCATAATTGACCACCAACCGCTTTAACTCTCTGATGGAGTCTCTGGTGCAGTCTGCCTGCTTCAGTGAGCAAAATTGATCTTCTTGGAGCAAAATTGATCTTCTTGGATGCTCTGTTGTTCTTCTCGAGCAGGTGGAGTGTCGTATGGAAGAAGTTCCATAACTGATAAATGCATTTAACTGCTCGAGGCTTGTCCTTTTCCTTCTCGGCCATCCTGCTTGTTGAATGCGGTGGTTGAAGAGTAACTGCGTAGAGTGCTGAACACTGGCCACCTTCGTCCTTTCGGGAGTATGAAATGGCTATGTTCATGGACAGTATGGGCGAATGAAGAAGGAAGATCGGCTGTCGGATCGTACAGACGAACGACAGATAATGCTTGGCAAGGAGTACTGGGAGGCGAGGTGGAAGATGATTGTGAGTCGTTGGATCTCGGGTGGATAGATCCAACGGTCATCAGGCGGAGGATAT
Organism: Pinus taeda; assembly: GCA_000404065.3. Classification (NCBI taxonomy): domain Eukaryota; kingdom Viridiplantae; phylum Streptophyta; class Pinopsida; order Pinales; family Pinaceae; genus Pinus; species Pinus taeda. Next base: position 63,301 of record APFE030002939.1, read on the forward strand.
GCGCGGGGATTAACGACCAGGGAAAATGGTTTGAGCGGCGGGGCGGTATTGATCGCACCGCTTTAGGACCTACGGCAGTAATCGTACAAAGGTGTGCGATTCCACTTGTCGCGCGACGCGTGGCGGACGGGACGTAACGAAAACCACTTTATTGCGAGTTAACGCGCGGTTAAGTTATGGCAGCGGAGGAAGCGGATGCTGTCAGATTGCATGGTAGATGATCGGACGATGGAGGAAATAAACGGGTGAATTGTTCATTGAATGCAGCGGGGACCGTTAGATCAAGGTGTGACGATCAACGGCGGCGATTAAATGCGATGAGTTATGAAAGCGCCAAGTTATATGGTCGGGTCTTATGGTAGGTTTGAGCTTCGCGCTTAGGGATGGGGCTAAAAAGGGGCTTTGTCGGATTTTGGAGGGTTTATTCAGGGAATGGAGAGGTTTTAAGGGTGAACGAGAAGAGGAAAAAAGGAGAAAATGACCAAATGCGAGCTTTCCTTTGAAGACAACCGAGCAGACCAAGCCTGTCTCTGACCTTAGAAAATCATCGTTGTATAGCAGAGCTAACAGTGACGAGCATTAAATAATTCAAGCAATAATGATCAATTTCACTAGATGCGCAATGTTTTAGCAATTAAATTTCAAGAGATACAAACACTTTAAACAATCACAAAATTTAAATGCTAACCAGTTTAGATCATAGAATTTAAATGATTATGCTTAGTGACCCAAATCTAGGAAATTCACCACTTTCCAATAGTTAATCTTTAGATATAAAAATTTAAGCACATTTAACTATAGAGAAATGACAAATACTAATACCACAGAAGTTTACCTTTAGATTTTATCCTTAGCACAAAAGACACCAAGAAAGAGTTAAAAATTTACAAAATTTAGCTAGTCCTTTAGGAAATCTTTTTCAATGTGCTAAATAAAATGATTAATCGGGATTTTCTTTTAATGTGACCAAAGTAAATTAAAAGACTAAATATAATTTAAATTTTTTAACGGGCCAGAGGCCACATAAAAAATTTAAAATCTTTTAACGCTAAAAAATTTACTTTTTGAAAAAAAATTCAGGATGTCTCAAAGTCACATAAAAATAAATTAATGTGAAGTCCCTTTTAAGCTTTTTTATGATTTTTTTTTTAATTTTTTTAATATTATTATTATTATTATTTTATTTATTTATTATTTATTTTATTTTTTTCTTTCAGATTTTGGGAATTTTTAAATATTTTTTGGATTTTTTATTTTTGAGATTTTAAAAAACAAATCAAAGGTAAAAAAAAATGAGATCAAAATGAAACAAATTAAAACAAAACTAAACTAAAATTGAACCTTTGAAATTTTTACATTTTTAGATTTTTATTTTTTAAGATTTTAATAATAAAAAAAAGTGAAATCGAATTCAAAGAAAATCAAATAAAATAAGAACAAAATGAAGGCTCATAAAAAAAATCGTTTTTTTTTTTTTTTTGAAGCGTAACCTAAATGAAGTCCCAAAAAATGAAACATAAATAGAGCAAAAGAGGAACCAATTAAAAGAAAGTCAAATTTAAACTAAACCTAACGCAAACTAAACGGAGGAAACAAAAAAAATTGAAGGGTGCCTTGCTGTGTGTGTGCAGGATGGATGGCGGAAGGAGAGCTCGAAGGCAAACAGAGTATAGGGGTCAAGTTCACGCTTATTTGTTGTGATGTCGATGGTTTGGACAATGACGACAGTTTGGAATGCAGTGAGGGTTTGTTGCAGGTTTGGAGCAGCAGAAAGAGCAACGTAAGAATGGCTACAACGTGAAGGATGAAGGATCCGTAGAGATAGGAGGAGCAACGCAGATATAGCAGTGAGGAGGGGTTAGCCAGCTGCATGGAGAGGAAGGGAGGAAATGGATTGGTAATGAAAGAATGGGGTAGAAGATGAAGATATAGTATATGGCAGTGTATAGGTGATGAGAGCTGCGTATTGATGGAGGGTTATGCAAGCATGGATTGATGGTGGTGGAATAAAGCAATGGATTTGCTGTTTGAGGCTTCGATGGAAGATATCTGCGCAGTGGAGAGGAGCTCCAAAAGTGATGGTTTAAGCAGCGTTCAGACGTGTGGATGGAAGTTGTAGTAGCGAATAGCAGGTGCAGACAACGGTGGGAATGACAGTTTGTGGCAATGTGAGAAGCTTGGGCAGGCGGCTCAAACACACGACAACAAAACCTTAAAAATTTTTTTGAAAAATAATTCTGCTGGAAAAAATCCCAGGCAGCAAACAAAATGGAAAACCGCTGCCCAATAAAACCTTGAAATTTCCAGATTAAAATGTTATATTTTGCTTCAGGATTTATTAATAAAACCCTTAAAATTTTTTCTCCAGATTTAGAAAAGATTTGAAACCCTGGACTGCAAAACAATGCCCCTGCAAAAGTTGGTTTTGAGGTCAGATCTTACCCTGTAGGGCCTAGATCTAGCTTCAAAATCAAACATCACCTTCAGATCTGCAACCTGTTCCTGAAAACACAAACACCCAAAATCCCGATATACAAAAAAATAAAAAAAATGAAACCCTAGAAACCCAGATCAATTTTTTTTTACAGATTTATGCACAGGAACAACAGATCTGTCAGATCTGATGAGTGTGAGTCCAAATCCGCTCCTAGATATGATAATCTAAGGCTCTTTAAAGCCAAATTTATCAATTTAGCATAGAAAAATTTTGAAAATTTTAATTTAAATTGAGGTGCTTTGCCCAAAACCCTTCATGCATCAACAATAAAATTTCTTATTGTAAGCTCGGGATCCAATCAAGCTGGGCTCTTCAGAAAATACTAATCGAAAGTTGGCTGGTCCAACTGAAAACTTCCTCGAACGCTTGATGATCCAAAAAATCAAGAATGTCTTGCACAACTCAATTCGACCATTAACATAAAGCGAGAAAACGGTAAGAAAATTCATATTTAATTGAGATATCTGCTATTATATTCAAAATTTAAATTACCATTCAAACCCCAGTGATTGAGCAAGATACCTGTGCTCAAATGACTCTTCAAAAAGCTATCATCAACAACTAAAAGGAAATCTATGCATGAAAATAACACATCTTACAGCATTTCCACAAAGAGTAACACCAACAGAAATTAACCCCAAAGTCTTTCTTTATTGCTCATAAAAAGATTACAAGAGAGCCCTCACTTAGCACACGAATCCAAGATCGAATGATCTCAACTGACAACTGACCTCCTATTTAAAGATAAATCTTCCAACGGCTAGTTCGAGTGAACTTTGTCAAAGTGATCTCGACCGTTGATGAGGATCAAATTTTTTTTTAATCTCATTCGTCAGAATTTTAATTATTGAGGAAATTTCAATTTTTTCAATTAAATGCATTTTAATTAATTCAAAAATTGAATTTTTTGAATTAATTTCCTCAAAATTTTTACTTTGACTTAATCCCAGGGACCAAAGGCCTAAAATTTAGCAAAATAATCAATTTACCTTAGCCCCTGGGCCTTTTAAAATTTGAATTTTAAAGACCCACGAATTTTGCCTTTGGAAAATTTAAATTTACCTAGAACCTATAATTAATTAAATTTCTAGCTTAGGATTTTAATTAATTTTGGCCAGAAAATTTAATTAATTAACTTATGAGGGGATAAATTATTTTTCCAACCCTCAAGACACTTTACATCATTATTTTCATATCTTTTACATCACAAGGGGGAAAACCTATGTGAAATAGACCCTCACAGACTACCCATTTCTGCGACACAAATATAATCTAGCAGAGTAAGCAACTTGTAATAAAATAACCTAACCAAATAGGATTATTCCCAAATCACTTTTACACATACTTGATCTATAACACTAGGACTCGCCTAAGATCCTGGTGACAAAATTCATTCCGGCTTTGGGGTAAGGTTGAAGGAAAGCTCTATCGACCATTCGAGAATGGATCGGTGAGACAAAAAACTTCTTGGAATGTAGATTATCACCAAAAAAGTAGGTTTACCTAGGCAATTACATACATGACACGAATCTTATTCCCAAATCACTTTTACACAGACTTGATCTATAACACTAGGACTCGCCTAAGATCCTGGTGACAAAATTCATTTCGGCTTTGGGGTAAGGTTGAAGGAAAACTCTACCGACCATTCGAGAATGGATCGGTGAGACAAAAAACTTCCTGGAATGTAAATTATCACCAAAAAAGTAGGTTTACCTAGGCAATTACATACATGACACGAATCTGCTGAGATTATTTACATCACATACATGTAGAATGGGTTTACATTATAAGATGACAATCAAGCTGATGATGATAGCTAGAGGACGTGGACACATTGATCAGGTGCTATTCCTTTTGCGAAAATAGGGGGTGTATTGCTTTCAGGAAGTTGTTCAATACCAAGTATGGGTGGATGCCATGGTGGAAGAGTACAAGTCCATCATGACGAATGATGTTTGGGAAGTTGTACCTAGACTAGAGGATAGATCAGTTGTAGGATCACAATGGATCTACAAGATCAAGTATGCTGCAGACGACAGTATAGAGAAGTACAAGGCAAGGTTAGTGGCAAAGAGGTATGCTCAGAAAGAAGGAATATACTATGAAGAGACCTTCGCCCTAGTTGCTTGATACACCTCTATTAGATCTGTTATATCCCTAGCAGTTGAAATGAGATGGGAAATTCATGAGGTGGATGTCAAGACAACATTCTTGAACGAAGTGATAGAAGCTTCGAAACTCATGAGAAGAAAACTCATGTTTGCAGGTTAAAGAAATCCTTGTACGGGCTCAAGTAGGCACCCAGAGCATGGTATGGTCGGATTGATTATTACTTGCTGCAGTTGGGATTTGTCAAGAGTGATGCTGATCCCAATCTCCACTATTTGTTGGTAGAGAATGAGCCACTTATTCTGGCATTGTATGTAGATGAGCTGTTCCTAACCGGGTCATCCAAGCTCATCTAGGATTGCAAGAAGAATATTGAAGCCTAATTCAACATGAAGGACTTGGGATTGATGCATTTTTTCCTGGGTTTGGAATTTTGGCAAAAGCATGGGGAGATTTTTCTTGGACAAGGAAGGTATGCTACAGAAATTCTGAAGAGATTCAGAATGCAGGATTGCCAACCTGTGGATACTTCCATGATCACCAACTGTAAGAAAATAGATGCATCAGAAGACAAGGAAATAGATCGCACCTTGTACAGGCAGCTCATTGGGTTGCCTATGTATCTAGTCAACACTAGGCCAAACATTTGTTTTGCTGTCAACACTCTTAGTCAGTTCATGGTGGAACCAAAAAGGGTGCATTAAGTAGCAGCAAGACACATTCTTAGGTATGTACGCGGAATAGTCGAATATGTTTTGAAGTACTCCCAAGGGGAGGACGTCAATTTGAATGGGTTCACTGATGCAAATTGGGTAGGTAATTCATTAGACCGAAAAAGTACCTCAGGGTACTGCTTCAGTGTTGGATCAAGGATGATATGTTGGTGCAACAGGAAGCAGAAATCGGTAGCATTGAGCTCAACAGAAGTAGAATATATGGCAGCCAACACAGCTGCGTGTGAAGCCATATGGCCTAGAAAATTGCTTGTGAGCTTATTTAGAAAAATAATTGAAGCGACCAAGGTTTACTGTAATAATCAGAGTTGTATCAAACTCTTTGAGAATCCACTATTTCATGATCGGTCGAAACATATAGATACTTGTTGTCACTTTATCAGAGACTGTGTTTAGCATGGGGCAGTACAGCTACAATATGTCCCCACAGGAGAGTATGTGGCCGATATACTCTCAAAGGCTCTTAGAAGAGCTAAGTTCACTCAGTTCAGAGAGCAGACGGGTATGGTTGAAAATCCATTTCAGTATGGGCAATAGTTTGCAATGCAGGGATAGTTGGTAGTCACAGTTCCAGCAACAACACAAATGTAGACATTCAGAGGGAGTTGTAGTATAGATGTAGCATAGACAGTGGCAGTTTCAAAGGCAGCAATACAGTTGCAGCAACAACGTAATAGTTGGTGGACAACATGTCAGATATCAGCAGCGCAGAGGACAATGCTTTAGAGTCTGAGCAATATGCAGTAGTAGTATATTGTTGGAGTACATTTCTCGCTAAGAGGGAGTGTAGATTTGGGGTAGCATCAAATGTGCTTTAGTCCTCAAAATTTGCATGAAGGCTTAGACACATGCATTCTCCAATACCCAAAAATCGTTTTGGGAAATTCCACCCGGAAACAATTTTATTTAAATAATTTTTTTTTTTAATGGGACCTGTTGACTGCTGGAGTAGCACCTGACGATTATGTGACGACTCCATGCCCAAGGATGATCCAGAGGACACTTGTACCATCAGATGTCATCAATCAACAAAGTTTTTTAACTCTCCTTCTATCTTCTCACCATATTTCTTCTTTGTACCCAGATTCCACACCCTACGGGGAATTGTAATAAGTGATGCTAGTATGATGTTTCTTGAATTTGTAACAGGCCTAGGATGTGGGACTCGATCAGCAAACGAGTACACCTTGGAGTGTTTTTTTTATCCAGTGAATTATCCCTTTCGTTTCCTTTCTTTTTCAGAGGGGGATAATTCTCTGGATTTTTTCACTCGTGCACACCCCAAAGCCGAGGTGACGGTTTGAAGATTGAGCCCCTGACACATCTTAGTGTCTAGGGTCGATGTATATTACCATACTAGATCACACGAAAAGTTTCGTGGAATTTGGCTAGGTCTAAGTAGGATTTTTTAATAGTTAAAAATTTCCCGCAAAACGGGATTTTTTAATTATTTTTTATGTAAAGGCATAAATAAGTGGCCTTAGGAGATGTTTGGGGCGTATGACCAGTCGAAATTCATCCTCAGAGGCCCAGTATTCTCCTAGAGCCTACTTTGAGGGTCAAAAAATGACTCAGAGTCCCTCAAAAGGCGATTTTTCAAGTGACAGTGGCAAAAATGAAGAAGAAATTCAAAAAAATGAATAATTGGAAAAATTTATAAACTTTTCCCAAGTCAAAATAAGTCAAATTTTGGCATGGAAGTCAAGCAGAGGATCAAGGGTGATGTGGCAAGCAATGTGGGGCCCACCTCACCTCATAAAGTTTCAGAAAGTCAAAGTCAAAGTCAAAGTCAAAGTCAACGTTGAAGTCATGAGGCAAATGGAATTTCAAAGTATAACTTTGATTTAGTTTTTGAGAAAATATTATAAGGTTGAGAAATTATTGTAATCTAAGTTAAAGTGGGACCCCACCTTGGCCCAACCATGGTATACGTATTACCCATCAACATAAAATACGTACAGCTCCAAACTAAAGTCCGTACGGCAATCTTAAAGGCAGCTCCAGCAATATTAACGTGGGCAGGTAAATACGTGGGCACCCACAGCCCATATACGCAGCCCAGTCAAAGTTTATCACAGCCAGTCAACCAACCAATACGTTGGCCCACAGTCCACGTGAGCAGTCCGTACGGCAATAAACAGCAGATTTACATTGGCAAGGAAATCGGTGGGTAGTCAAACAGTTTACGGTGGGCAGCGACAGCAAAGCAAATACGCAGCAAGTTTACATGAGCTGGACAGCATGTTAGTTAACAGTTATACACAGCAGTTATGTGGCAATTTAATACACATGGGCAGTTAACGCAAGTTCAACTCAGCAATTTACACAACAGTTCACTCACAACCAAATATAAACAGCAGTTTGCAATCCACATGGGCAGTTAGATCAGCATTTAACTCAGCATTTAACACAGCTAATTGATCAGCAGTCTAAAGGGCAGTTACAGCAAAGCAAAGGCAGCCACATGTTTATCTACAACAGTTATCTTCACACATGGACAGTCATAGCAGCCACTTGTCATTTCATTTTTTCATTGGGATCTTCACCTGATTGCCATTTGTCATTGGAATTTGCCTTGGGATCTCCTTCCATTTCCTTATTTATATGAGCCTTGGGCTCTTATTTTATCATCATAGAACGAGCTATTGGGCTGGCGGAGACTCTGCCGGATTTTGTACTCAGCTTTCACATAAATAAATAAAAGTCTTTGGGGTTACTAGCTTCTTTTGTGGCGCATGCTTTGGTACATGAGGTATACCTGTATCGTTTGATATTCATTTAATTTCATATTTGCTATCTAGTTGTTTTCCTTTGCGCATTTGCCTGAGGGCACTATTGTCTAGGGAGGAGAGATTTGCAGCTATCTCAAATCTCCCCTGGGCTTTGGTATATTTTGTACACTTGTTGTAGCTTGTCCATTCTCGGTTGAATGACAAGCTCAACTTGGTCTCTATATGCCAAGTCTCTTTTTGCACTAACAATTCGCTTGCAAGTGTTTTCTGTGTTTTCAAGGGATAGGTTGCCAGCGCTATTGGAGAGCGAGGACTTCTTCAGCGGGAATAGTCACCTCCAAGGATATCAAGGGTCCCACATGCTGTTCAAGCTAGCAATCTCATAAGACATCAAAAAGATTTACTCAAGAGGGAGTTTCTTGAGCCCTTAGCTTAGTTTCTATTTTGAAAAGTTATCACAAATTTTCTCCTTTCATTTAAAAGCATTTGTTTTCAATCTGAGCATAAAAAGAAATACAAAAAAAGGATCTTTTCATTTCTGAAAGAGCAACGTTTTGAAGGCACTGGTCATTTATGTGTTTCATGCTTATCGTATGGTTAATGGCTATTGCTTATATCATGTTTTGCTTATAGATCTTAGATTAACAATCTATTTAACTCTAATAATTCTCCTAGAAATTCACATCT